>JAMWET010001726.1:0-87500 GCA_024036415.1 Prochilodus magdalenae | reverse complement strand
TGACCAGTTTCAGTTTCAGTGTTCAGTTTCTTAACCAGCTTTAGTGTTCAGTTTTTTGACCAGTTTCAGTGTTGAGTTTCTTGACCAGTTTTAGTGTTCAGTTTCTTGACCAGTTTAAGTTTTAATGGTCGGTTTTCTAGACCAGTTTCAGTGGTCCGTTTATTGAGCAGTTTCCAGTGGTGTCTTGACCAGTTTCAGTTTCCGTGTTTAGTTTCTTGACCAGTTTTAGTTTCAGTGTTCAGTTTCTTAACCAGGTTTAGTGTTCAGTTTTTTGACCAGTTTCAGTGGTCAGTTTCTTGACCAGTTTTGGGGGTTAGCTTCTTGACCAGTTTCAGTGTTCAGTTTCTTGACCAGTTTCAGTGGTCAGTTTCCTGACCCGTTTCAGTGTTCAGTTTCTTGACCAGTTTTAGTGTTCAGTTTCTTGACCAGTTTAAGTTTTAATGGTCGGTTTCTAGACCAGTTTCAGTGGTCCGTTTATTGAGCAGTTTCCAGTGGTGTCTTGACCAGTTTCAGTTTCAGTGTTCAGTTTCTTAACCAGGTTTAGTGTTCAGTTTTTTGACCAGTTTCAGTGGTCAGGTTCTTGACCAGTTTCGGGGGTTAGCTTCTTGACCAGTTTCAGTGGTCAGTTTCCTGACCAGTTTCAGTGTTCAGTTTCCTGACCAGTTTCAGTGTTCAGTTTCCTGACCAGTTTCAGTGTTCAGTTTCTTGACCAGTTTCAGTGTTCAGTTTCTTGACCAGTTTAAGTTTCAATGGTCAGTTTCTAGACCAGTTTCAGTGGTCAGTTTATTGAGCAGTTTCCAGTGGTGTCTTGACCAGTTTCAGTTTCCGTGTTTAGTTTCTTGACCAGTTTTAGTTTCAGTGTTCAGTTTCTTAACCAGGTTTAGTGTTCAGTTTTTTGACCAGTTTCAGTGGTCAGGTTCTTGACCAGTTTTGGGGGTTAGCTTCTTGACCAGTTTCAGTGGTCAGTTTCCTGACCAGCTTCAGTTTCAGTGTTTAGTTTCTTGCCAAGTTTCAGTTTCAGTGTTCAGTTTCTTGACCAGTTTCAGTGGTCAGTTTCTTGACCAGCTTCAGTTTCAGTGTTTAGTTCCTTGCCAAGTTTCAGTTTCGGTGTTCAGTTTCTTAACCAGCTTTAGTGTTCAGTTTTTTGACTAGTTTCAGTGTTGAGTTTCTTGACCAGTTTCAGTGTTTAGTTTCTTGACCAGTTTCAGTGTTCAGTTTTTTGACTAGTTTCAGTGTTCAGTTTCTTAACCAGTTTTAGTTTCAGTTTTCAGTTTCTTGACCAGTGTTCAGTTTCTTGACCAGTTTTAGTTTCAGTGTTCAGTTTCTTGACCGGTTTCAGTTTCAGTGTTCAGTTTCTTGACCAGCTTCAGTGTTCAGTTTCATGACCAGTTTCAGTGTTCAGTTTCTTGACCAGCTTCAGTGTTCAGTACTTCTGGTATAGTGGGGTTATAAAGCAGGTAGAGCTCATACAGTAAACAGCGAATGGTAGCACAGGGTATGGATTCTAAAGAGTGAGGTCCTATCCGGAATACAGAACCCTTGACTGGAAGGTCTAAAATCAAGAACGTGATTCAATATTACTTGAGATGTGGACTGTTCTGGGTCTGAATTTTGGCTGAGCAGCCATTAAAGCCAGCGGTCCTTGTATTGACCATAGAATACAGTACTGATAGATGGAACCAGGCGTCAGGGTGTGTATGGAGAACATATCATTGCTGTCCAAAGAAAGATCTCCAAGATAGCAACTTTACAGGAGAGGCCAAAAACCCAGTTTAATTCTAATGTAAGTCAATGGAACCAGACGTGTTTCCAAGCATGTTTTGGATATTTCTGGTGATCCGTTCATCATGAAATGTCTACCCAATGTAAACAGCAGCTCATGTGATCCAATGATGGCAAAAAATAAAAATCAACCAAATTGGCCAAACATTGTTTTTATTGGACAGTGACGAAATGCAAGGTGTTTTAGTACAGCTTAGGTTTGTTGGTTAACAGTTCATCATTTACATCCATAAAATCAAGAGAATTCCTAAATTTACCTGCCAAGTCATCCGATTCGTTTGTTTTTGCTCCTTTGTGACCTTAAAAAAACAGCTTCCGAAACATTCAGTGGTGTGCAGACTAATAATAAGGAGAATGCTACATCTGCCATTACCACTCCAGGCCTGGAATGCCTGTATGGTGCTACGTAACTTTGGAGGAACGGGCCTGAGACCTCTCACGAGAACTCCGTAACCCTTTACAGCATCACGCCATACTCTACAGGTAACACCTATAGGTCTTCAGCCAGCCATAAGAAGCAACTAGCTCCATATTCCCAGCATAGGCATCATTTCGGAGGCTGCTAAGAGACCTGAACGTAACACTGTTGAAGAAAGCGAGGAAGAGAAACAGATGGAGTGACTAAACAAATGCTACGTGGGCTGTAACCTACTCTGCTTCTCTGATTCTGATCCTGATTCAGGCTAGCAAAGTTTGGTCAGTGTTTATCAGTCTCACACCAAGAAGCCTCGCGTGTTTGACCCCCCTGTAAGACCGCCCTGTAATATTACTCCACCTTGTAACTCAGCACGGCTCTTTCTCGTCTGATGGTGTGTTTTCAGGTGTTGTGCCAAATTCCAGCTTCGCCTACTTGTGCACATGTGTCACCCAAGCATATGGACACCTGTGAGTGGACAGGTGACCCTCACATTTACTGTTATATATACATTGACATGTGAAATAGCCAGCGTATCCGTATCATCCATATGGTGGCATGACACACTTGCACACGATCCTTCAGATCACCGACAAATGTTTGTGTCAGTTTCTGTAGTCAGCTTCTTGACCAGTTTCAGTAGTCAGCTTCTTGACAAGTTTCAGTAGTCAGCTTCTTGACCAGTTTCAGTGGTCAGCTTCTTGACCAGTTTCAGTGGTCAGCTTCTTGACCAGTTTCAGTGGTAAGCTTCTTGACCAGTTTCAGTGGTCAGCTTCTTGACCAGTTTCAGTAGTCAGCTTCTTGACCAGTTTCTGTGGTAAGCTTCTTGACCAGTTTCAGTGGTCAGCTTCTTGACCAGTTTCTGTAGTCAGCTTCTTGACCAGTTTCAGTAGTCAGCTTCTTGACCAGTTTCAGTAGTCAGCTTCTTGACCAGTTTCTGTAGTCAGCTTCTTGACAAGTTTCAGTAGTCAGCTTCTTGACCAGTTTCAGTGGTCGGTTTCTTGACCAGTTTCTGTGGCCAGCTTCTTGACCAGTTTCTGTAGTCAGCTTCTTGACAAGTTTCAGTAGTCAGCTTCTTGACCAGTTTCAGTGGTCAGCTTCTTGACCAGTTTCAGTTTCAGTGGTCAGCTTCTCGGCCAGTTTTAGTTTCAGTGGTCAGCTTCTTGACCAGTTTCAGTGGTCAGCTTCTTGACCAGTTTCTGTGGTCAGCTTCTTGACCAGTTTCAGTTTCAGTGGTCACCTTCTTGACCAGTTTCAGTGGTCAGCTTCTTGACCAGTTTCAGTGTTCAGTGGTCAGCTTCTTGACCAGTTTCAGTGTTCAGTGGTACACCGTCCCAGTACATTGCCCCATTCGTGTTTCCCTCCATGATGTGTAATAACCCCGGTGCCCTTGGCGAAGAGGCAGCCTATGTGATGATGCTCCCACCCTCGTACTTCGCTGTGGGCGTGGTGTTCTCAGGAATTATTGATAATGGGTTCTATTTTGGTTCCCTCTGCCCGGAGTACATCGCTCCACGGCAGTTCTGATTGGTCTAACATGCTGGGTGTGCAAATTCCAGCAGCACTGACAGCGCGAGAGGCATAGCAAGAAAACGCTAAGCCGAGTAAACATGGAGGCCACTGCAGCTTTCCACATAAGCATGGCTTGGTTCAGATCAGGCCACCAAACAGCGTTCTCCTTCTGAACACAGTCTCAAACTAGGCAGAGGAGATATGGGAAAAATACCCGAGTCTCGGGGCTTAAGGAGGCTGCTTTGACAGCAGAGGCGTGGGATATATAATCTAATCCTCCGGGGGCAGACGGAGAGAGCCGGCGAGGCGTGCAGCTGCCAGACACAGCACTCGCACTTTCTCTCCCGCTCTCTGACAGCCCGAGGAAACGGAGAGAGGGAGGGAATGCTCAGGTCATTGTGGAGATAAGGTGCAGGGAAAACACGCTGTATCTCCTGTCAGCAGCACGGCCGCGAATCTCCGTGAAGAACCAACAGATCGGAAGTAGAACGGGACTCTGATGTTTTGGGAGACGAAAGGTCCAGGTTTACTAACAGGCTTCGTATGTTCTAAGGTGAACCGCATGCACACTCACCATCCGGCACTGGAAGGGGTTTTAGGGAGGTCACCACAGGTCAGCTCGGTATAGATTGGTGTACTGGAGGGTCCGTTGATGTCCATTGTAGGGCTGTACCCAACTTCGACTATTCGTTCACGGTTTTTCTCCATGTACATTATCTAGTACTCAGTAAATCAGTCTGCACACGGCTCAGATCTGATCCTCCTCGTTTAGAAAGTCAGCAGAGTCACAGGAACAGATTTCTGAACTAAGAGAGGCGGGGCTTATGATGATCGATCTGAACTGGAGCCTGATTTAATTACAGGATACAGCGTCAGGCAGCAGCGCGTATACATGCTAAACATTAGCGTTTATAGCTTCTAGTATTTTTAATATCACTTCTAACAGCTTCTTCAGTAGGAGGACCCTTCGTCTCTCATCTCTCATAAATAATGAGCTGCTAAATAAACCAGTCCATATTTAAATTATTTTAGATGAAAAGAAGAACGGTAGGTACCAATTTAGAATAAGGCTAGCTTTATAATGATTTATAAATGCTTTACAAATATTAATAAGCAGTTATAACAAGTTAATATAACTGGAAAAAATGAGCCGCCTCCCACCTGATGTGGTGAATATGTATTGAAGCCCACAGGGTTTATGCAGATTGATGGAAACGATGAATTACGATCAGTAAACATCCAAATCTGATCTTTAACTATATGACAGTATGCATGTTCAGTGTTACACTAACAACACGTCATTGTTGCCCAAGTTATTTGTGTGTTATAGCTGCTTATTAACCATATGACCATTAATAAGCTCTTTTTGAAACCATTTATAACTCTTTATGAAGGTAGCCTTATTCTAAAGTGGTACCGAATGGTAAACCTGAAACCGCTGAATTATTATAATAAATAATTATCTCTCGTTTATCGGCAGATATCTGGATGTCTGACTAAATGATGAGCAGAATTCGGTTTAATTTGTTCGGGTTGTCTTCTTCAGACGCTCCTCCAGACTTTCTCTGAGACATCGTTCCCCCCGTGTTTCTCAGCTTCACGGCTTTAGCTTCCTTCAGCGGTGACCTGCCAGCCCACGCTGTCATGTGGATTTCATTTTTTAGCAAGCCTGCGTCACAGCCCAGCTAGAACTTACATATACAGGGGTGGGACAATGAAACTGAAACACCTGTCATTTTAGTGTGGGAGGTCTCATGGCTAAATTGGACCAGCCTGGTGGCCAATCTTCATTAACTGCACATTGCACCAGTAAGAGCAGAGTGTGAAGGTTCAGTTAGCAGGTAAGAGCACAGTTCTGCTCAAAATACCGCAATGCACACAACATTATGGGTGACATACCAGAGTTCAAAAGAGGACAAACTGTTGGTGCACGTCTTGCTGGCGCATCTGTGACCAAGACAGCAAGTCTTTGTGATGTATCAAGAGCCACGGTATCCAGGGTAATGTCAGCATACCACCAAGAAGGACGAACCTCCACCAGCTTCACGTAGTGACCTGGCCACTATCCTGCAAGAAGAATGGCTTAAACTCCCTCTGACCACTGTGCAGGACGCAGGATATGTCATTCCCAAGACCAACTGATGCTGTATTGGCCGCAAAAGGAGGCCCTACACCATACTAATAAATGATTGTGGTCTAAAACCAGGTGTTTCAGTTTCATTGTCCAACCCTTGTATATTTATTATTCCCCTTTAATAATTGTTAAAATTTCTTTTTTAATTTTTAAAGTTATTGTGCATTTTTGTAAGCTTTGGTCGGTTTTACGAGTCACTGTTGTCAGTCGACTTGAAGGTTCTGAGTCGGCTTAAAGGGTCTCCAACTGACGATTCGACTCGTCGACTTCTAGCGGGTTGCCCTAGTCCATTGGTCCATGAAGCTTATGTCTATAGTATATGATCTGCATAATTTTCATACTCATCAAATCATTTTAGTGCCCCCTTATGCCCTGTCGTCCTGGAAGAGACCGCTCCAGGATAGAGGTGATCAGTCAGAACAGCTTCGTATTGGCTTGTTCCCTCTTAGAGGACAAGTGGACCCAAACCATGCCACCAAGAATGAACCCCTAGCATAACAGAACCACTGGACGCTTTCACTGTAGGGGCTGTAGGCTTGTACTGTTCTCTTGGCATACAGCACACATGCATGTGGAGAAGCTGGTGAACGACCACACCCTTTTCCACCTCTCTCCAGGGTCAGTACTGATGGTTTGCGCCACTGTGACGGTTCCTGTTGAAACAATAGCCAGTCATGAGGACTGAAGCTCCTGCTGTTCATACCTCAGTGATGAACTTTCTTTCAAAGTCACTTAGATATTTTTCCTCTTGCTGTCTGGATCCAAAATCTAATTCAGCCGGGCCTGGTCAGTATTTTCCACCTGTCCTAAATTAGTTATGTTTGTGAATTAGTCACTGGTCAGTTTCTGTCTGCAGGAGTGCTGGTGTCCAGAGAATGTTCAGGAGAATGGCTAACACAAGCTGAGCATGACCAGATACTGCTGTATGTATTTGTTGACATTTTAGAAAGACGGAAAACACAGATTTTTGCTTTTTTGACATGAAACTCCTTGTTTTCTCTGTTACAAGGTGACATCATCTTGTAACAGTGCCTTACTGCCCACCCACCAGGAAGCTTGGCACGCCCTCAGACAAACCACAGAGTAATAATACAGTACAAACTGACCACTCTCAAAAGTCCAGCTCAAGTCTAGTAGCTGGATCTACCACGGGTAAAAGACTAGTGGCTACAAGGCCAATAGCCACAACGTAAATGCACCGCTAGGCTAGCTCCAGTTCTAGAAATACAGGCAGTCCCTTATTGCCCGCCCACCAGCAAACTTGGCACGCCCTCAGACAAACCACAGAGTAATAATACAGTACAAACTGACCACTCTAAAAAGTCCAGCTCAAGTCTAGTAGCTGGATCTACCACGGGTACAAGACTAGTGGCTACAAGGCCAATAGCCACAACGTAAATGCACCGCTAGGCTAGCTCCAGTTCTAGAAATAAGAAATAAGGGAAGGCAGTCCCTTATTGCCCGCCCACCAGCAAACTTGGTACGCCCCCTTAGACAAACCACAGAGTAATAATACAGTACAAACTGACCACTCTAAAAAGTCCAGCTTAAGTCTAGTAGCTGGATCTACCACGGGTAAAAGACTAGTGGCTACAAGGCCAATAGCCACAACATAAATGCACCCCTAGGCTAGCTCCAGTTCTAGAAATACAGGCAGTCCCTTATTGCCCGCCCACCAGCAAACTTGGCATGCCCTCACACAAACCACAGCGTAATAATACAGTACAAACTGACCACTCTAAAAAAGTCCAGCTCAAGTCTAGTTTGAGTAGCTGGATCTACCACAGCTGAAAGACTAGTGGCTATAAGGGAAATAGCCACAACGTAAATGCACCGCTAGGCTAGCTCCAGTTCTAGAAATACAGGCAGTCCCTTATTGCCCGCCCACCAGCAAACTTGGCACGCCCTCAGACAATCCACAGAGTAATAATACAGTACAAACTGACCACTCTCAAAAGTCCAGCTCAAGTCTAGTAGCTGGATCTACCACGGGTAAAAGACTAGTGGCTACAAGGCCAATAGCCACAACGTAAATGCACCGCTAGGCTAGCTCCAGTTCTAGAAATACAGGCAGTCCCTTATTGCCCGCCCACCAGCAAACTTGGCACGCCCTCACACAAACCACAGAGTAATAATACAGTACAAACTGACCACTCTAAAAAGTCCAGCTCAAGTCTAGTAGCTGGATCTACCACGGGTAAAA
Organism: Prochilodus magdalenae; assembly: GCA_024036415.1. Lineage (NCBI taxonomy): Eukaryota > Metazoa > Chordata > Actinopteri > Characiformes > Prochilodontidae > Prochilodus > Prochilodus magdalenae. The sequence continues at coordinate 79,454 of JAMWET010001726.1, read as the reverse complement.
GACTAGTGGCTACAAGGCCAATAGCCACAGCGTAAATGCAACGCTAGGCTAGCTCCAGCTGTAGAAATACAGGCAGTCCCTTATTGCCCGCCCACCGGCAAACTTGGCACGCCCTCAGACAAACCACAGAGTAATAATACAGTACAAACTGACCACTCTAAGAAGTCCAGCTCAAGTCTAGTTTAAGTAGCTGGATCTACCACAGGTAAAAGACTAGTGGCTACAAGGCCAATAGCCACAACGTAAATGCACCGCTAGGCTAGCTCCAGTTCTAGAAATACAGGCAGTCCCTTATTGCCCGCCCACCGGCAAACTTGGCACGCCCTCAGACAATCCACAGAGTAATAATACAGTACAAACTGACCACTCTAAGAAGTCCAGCTCAAGTCTAGTAGCTGGATCTACCACAGCTAAAAGACTAGTGGCTACAAGGTAAATGCACCGCTAGGCTAGCTCCAGTTCTGGAAAGACAGAGACTGCAGTTATCTAGATATGCCATGTGCAGTGTGATATATGTGCTGATGAGTAAACCTCATGAACACTGACTTCCAGTAGTGTTACTGTTTATGCTAGCGCTATCGCTAGTGGTCAACAACATTGTTGACTCAGTTAATCAAACATTCAGCCATATGCGTCCAGTCAGTGTCTACTCTGAATCATCAAAGAAGACAAGGAGGAGGTCAGCAGCCTTTCCCAGAGTCGGAAATCCCTGTGGTCAACCGTGGTGAATAATTAGTAACTGTGTGATGGTCTGTCTGTCTGTCTCCCTGACCTAGCGGAGTTCCTCTTCCTGCTGTGGGGCGTCTATCTGTGCTACGCCGTTCGAACTGTGCCCTCCGCCTTTCACGAGCCACGCTACATGGCAGTCGCCATCTACAACGAGCTCCTCATCTCAGCGATATTCCACATCATTAGGTGAGTAATACACACGAGGCCTTAGCTTTTCAAGGTGTTACACTGAGAGTTGATAGCTGGACCGTTTTCTCTGCCAGCGAAAACGAAAGGCTGAATTTGATTTCCTTTGATTGACAGTTAAGCACCAAGATCCTCGTTCCCAGCTCAGCTCATGTTTGTTTTAAATGTGTGACTCCCTCTCCTGTGATTCAGGGATTGTGTAAAAGGGATTTGGTTTGTGTTTGGTATGTCTTTCGTTTGGTGTAACTCAGTTGCAGTTCTTCAAAATGAATAATTACAGCTACATCTGCTGGAGTTAACCTTCTTAACCCTCTCTTCTCACACTAGTGGTGGATTTAAGTGCTGTTTATCTGACAGTATTGGTGGTTAAGCAGGTCTTCCAGGTGGTTGTTAGGAGTCCAGTTTTCTCTGTGGTCTGTAATTGCTTTTACCGCTTATTTGACTTTCTCGTTCCTTATGCAAGTCTTACAGCGTCTTACCTCCAGGTAAAAAAACCTAATCTCTATGATCAAGTTTCATAATCGATTGTGTTTTGAGTTACTAACTCAAACATACAACTGGTCATACATGCACTGCTAGAATGCAATCACGCAATCCGTGTTTACTGTATTACTCTAATACTGTATTACAGAAGTGAAAGAGCACTGACGTACTGACCCCGTAACATGACACACCCTTGCTTTTGGACTTATGGGTTATTAATAACGATCTCAATGGCCTTTTTCGTCTTTGATCCCAAGCAAACGGCATCTGTTTCTTCTGTTCAAGATCTGGAAACCTAGATTCCTCCGAGCCCAGAGAAGTCGGTGCCGCTCCTAGACAAAGTTTACATAAGGCTTCAGTTTTGCACAGTAAAGTTTTAGGTCAATACAAAACTAGAGTCTGAGAAACTGGAGATAAAGAATGTTGTGATCATGCACGATGCTGTTTATCAGCGTTGCCGCTTCTCACTTTCAGTTTCTATTTCCACAAATGCAAGTTTTCTCCAAAATAGATTCTCATACTTAGGCCTGCACATCATGACTCCAGAGCTGTTTAAGATACAGGTATATACACATATCAGAACATTCAACAGATCAGACCCTCACTAGCCATCATCAGGCTGTGATATCTCCGTCACTGAGTGAATGAACTCTCTGATTTTACGCCCCCCAGTCAGAAAAAGTCATTTACGTTGATTTTCATTGAACTGCAGACCGCATAAACCCGCGATATTTAATGGTTTGTCTGGTCGGCTTCTTTTCATTTGTTGATATGTGTCCATTCCTGCATTTCAGGCCTGCAACACATTCCAAAAAATCTGGGACGGTATTTGCCACTTTGTAATGTTCCCATTCCCATTCCTCCTAACAACACTTTTTTAAAAAAGTTTTTGAGACTGAAGATACCAAGGGACTGAGTGTTTCAGATGTTGTGTGGTACCTTTCTTCCTGCCAACATGTCTTAAGGTGTGCCATGGTACGAGGTCGATGTTCTCACAATTTCTGTTTCATAGTTCTGTTTCAAGTACACACATTCTCTATTGGGGACAGATGAGGACTGCAGGCAGGCCTGTCTGGTACCCATACCTTCGTCTACTGCAGCCATGACTTTATAACATGTGCAGCATGAGGCTTAGCATTGTCTTGTTGAAAAAGGCATGGAGGACCCTAAAAGGGACGTCTCCTTAAAGGCAGCACATGTTGCCCTAAGATCTCAATGTACTGTTTGTACTGTTTGGCAATGTACTGTACAATGTACTGTTTGGCCTTTGGACTTGCTACTGATAACAGTCTGGATGTTTCTTTTCATCTTTGGGCCATTTCTTCCATAAAAGATCTGGAAGACTAACTATCCGACCACAGTACACATCGCCACCGTGTGATTGTCCATCCCAGATGCCTCCCAGAGAAGTCTGCCCCGCTTTAAAATTAACATACGTCTTTTGTTTTAAAGTTTAGATTGTGAACGTAACTGTGTATTGCAGTGATTGATAAAGGTTTGCCAAAGTGGTTCCTCGGCCATGTGGTTATATCAGCTATTGGGTGGTGGTTGGTGTAGCTCAGCAGATAACACCACTACCTGTCAGGGAGCCACCACCACATGTGGGAGACTGGGGTTCGAATCCCGGTCTGGGTGACTATGCTGTGCTACACCAATAAGAGTCCTTGGGTAAGACTCCTAACACTACATTGGCCCACCTGTAATATGATTAACCATGTAAGTCGCTCTGGATAAGAGCGTCAGCTAAATGCCGTAAAATGTAAATCTATAGCTCAATTTCTTCTATCCAAGATCTTACCTCCAGGTAAAAATCCTAATGTGTATGATCAAGGTTCATAATCGATTTTGTTTTGAGTTACTAACTCAGACATACCCATAACATGATAGACCCTGGCATTTGGACTTATGGGTTAGTGGTAACAGTCTGGATGGCCTTTTTCATCTTTGATCCCGGGCAAACGGCGTCCATTTCTTCCATCCAAAATCTGGAATCCTAGATTCCTTCAAGCCCAGAGAAGTCGGTGCCGCTCCTAGACTAAGTTAACATAAGGCTTCAGTTTTGCACAGTAACTTTTTAGGATAAAACAAAACTAGAGCCGGATGAACTGGAATTATATCAGCTATAGTTGAATGACAGTTCTTGATGCAGTGCAGTCTGAGGGATCGAAGATCATAGGTGTTCAGCTTTGCTCCGTTTAAACAGTGAAATTCCTTCTGATACTCTAAATCGTTTAATGACTAATTGTGCACTTTAGGGGGTGAAAGATACAAATCCCCTCCAGTCGTTCTTTGAGGAACATGGTGCTGAAACCTTCTTATGCATTTATGGACAACCCTGAGATCCTCTACACATCTTTGCTCCTCATCATTGTTTTGTTTTGTAGCTCATAACTCGCCCTAAACTACCTCGTCCCAACCGTTTTTGGAATGTCTTGCAGGCTTGAAATGAGGCTGACCACAGAAAACCTGAGATATTATGGGTTCATACTGTCTGCAATGGAATAGAAGTCCAACACTTGGTTTTTCATGTGTCCTAACGTTGTTTCGATGTGAGGTTGTAGTCTTCATAATATAATAAAAGGTTAAAAACATTAACATTTTTACACAACCCAACACTTACCAGACCCTCATTCTACTGACCGAAGTGATTTCATCCAGGGGTGACCAACCACAAGCCAGCATTCCAGCTCCGAACACCACCCAGATCCTCTCACTTTCATAATAGCTCATCTTGTAGCCCTCACATTATGAAACCTATGTTCACAACAGTGACACATGTAGGAGTATCAGAACGCTCATATGACCTGCCCGGTGAGCTGTGACCAACCATCAGCCAGTAATCCAGCTCCAGAGTTACCCATAATCCTCATTAGCAACAAAGCATTAATGGACATTTTGGCTAGACATTAAATAAATGAAGGGTGGTCCCTGACTTCTGCACAGTACATAAGCCATGTGCATAATTCTCGCCGTGCCCATCCCAAACCCTGCCCCCAAAATGCTGCTTAGAGCCCCCAGATGTTCAGGACTTGAAAACAAGATTATCCGTGCTTCATAAGATTCCGCTTTAGCTATTTGGGCTGGAGCTTGAAAGAAAAACTTGAGTCACACATCAGCAGAAGTTTCGCCCACAAACAGTTCTGAGGGAAGACAGCTCCCATCAGCTAAATGACTTGTGTCACCGGGACGGCACAGATAAGCCAGTTGAAAGGAGGTGAATAAAACATGCCTGCTCCAGACAGCCAGTGCATAAATCTGCCAGGGTTTAAAATAACCCTGCGTGCCCTCTGCCTGTCTTCTTCCCAATCTTCTGGCGATGCACTTCTGTCCCTCCTCAGTCCCTCCTTTTTGACCACAGGGCCAATGAAGTCCGTTCAGCTCATGCCATCTAAAGGTGACCAAGAGGCTGGACACATATCTGGTTATAATGCAGTTTTGAATGAGCACCTCCACTATATCGTAATCCGCCGAACAAGCCGCATCCGTGTTCTGTGAAAGGTTTGTAGACCTGGAACAATGGCTCTTACACTGTGAATCAGTTTCTGGCAGCAGTGCCTTCCCCACCGTCCCTGGCTTCGCAGCATGGCTGGAGCCCCTGCTGGTGCTGGGAGATAAGCTCAATGTTTGTCTGAAGAGGCGGTGATGCTGGCTTTCCACACACTGCCAAAACAGCCCCTGAATGACTAATGATCTTAATGAGGCAGGATCTTGTTATTCTGGGCCAATACTGACGAGCAGTGTCCTCCAAGGCAACCTTGAACGCCGTCCCTCCGTCCCTGCTGGGTAAAAGCTCTTTAAGGGGGCTCTCTAATGACACTCATCATATTTCATTAGGATAGTTTTTAATTGATCGCTCATAAACATTGTATTGTATTACTGCCAACAGAGGAGGGAACGAGTGCTGCTTCGTCGTTGGCAGGCAGCACGTCTGATACATCCTTGCCAGAGAACATTATAACTCCTCTGGTCTTCTCTATAGATTCACCCTGGCTCCTGGACTGCACCCAGACTGGATGCTCATGCTATTTTTCGTCCATACGCATTTGACGGTGACGGTGACTCTGGGTTTGCTGCTCATCCCAAAGGTGATTTTTTTTTTGTTGATGTTGCACTTTATTGCACAAGCATCTTCCAAATCGGTTTAGCCCCCTGTCACCAACCGCAGTCCTGCAGATCACCCTTATCGCAGAGTCTAGTTTCAGCCATGGTCCAGCTCATTAACTTCATCAGAATTTCTTGATTGTCAGAGAATGATCCATTAGCGTTAGCATGTTAGCATAGTGAAGTGACAACAAACCTTGGTACTGTAGATCTGACTTCCTACAGATTCAGGTTCCAGCCATAATCTGCAACACCTGCTCCATATACACCCATCATCAAGAAAGTAGTTGCACAAATAGCTGCACCCAGAAGAAATCAACCGACAGGAATGAAACTTGGTGGGTGGGTTTAACACTGTGAGACATGCAAACGATTCAAGTTTTACGCTCGGCTGTGCATGTGACGTAAGCAGGGATGGGCCTTATCGCTGTGCCTGACTGACCCAACAGCCACTATTGGGGAATTTCATTGCAGCAGTGACGGCCTCCACGAGTCATTCTGTTACCAGATGGCTACATGCACAGAGACCGTTTGACGCCTGCCACTAACACCACGTCAACATCACTAAAGACTGCAGTGGTGTCGTGCCAGACTGTTGTGGGGTGACTCAGAATGGCAGCAGGCCATCTATAGCAATGAGTCCTGCTTTTGTCTTGGTGGTGACGACTAACAAATCCGTGTGTGGAGGCACCGTGGTCAGCGCCAAGATGAACGGTTGTTGTCACACGTCCAGAAGGCCTGGTGTCACACCAACTCCACCTCTACCGCACCATCTGCAGGAACTGTGTGAGGATATTCAAGCTGCATGGGATGGATTATCACAGGACTCCATTAGGAACCTCTACAACTCCATACCGAGACGTCTGGCATGTTGGGTTAGCAAACATGGCGGCCCGACGCCATACTGAGAGACAGACTTCTGTATGTGTAGCTCAATAAATATTGATCATATCAGTCTAAATGTATCATCAGTTATTGATCCTGGTCACCTTTATCATCCGTCCCAATAGCACTGCACTCCCACACCTCCTTCTGTGTGCAGCTATTCTGTTGATGATGGGTGTAGTTAACTTCTTAAGTAGGCCTTAATTGAATCAGAAACATTAGTTTTGGTTAAGAGCATGTTAGATGCAGACTGGAACCAAACAGTACAGTGGAGCAGATCTCCAGGAGAAACGTTGGTGGTTAGGAATCCTGGCCAAATGCATTTTGAAGTCCCAAACAGAGGAGATGTCCTGGAAAAAGAGGAAGCAGAGTCATGCTATTATTAGCAAAGTATGAGAGACAACTTGTGTTAAAGTAAATTACTCAAAACCTAATCTAACAAGACAACTGGCACAGAAAATCTGACTGAAGCATGTTCTCATATATGTTTCAATTTTTAAATCCACCTTAGTGTTTAGGAACACTGATGGTTATATTGATGAAGAGGTGCAGTACGTCAGCAGGGTAATAGCAATACAATAACTACACAGTAAATGAAATCTAGTGAAAGCCTAAATCTTTAATTATGCCAAAGTAATTATGTAAAAATTAAAACAACCAGAGCCGTAGTGAACCTCTCTGGAAGTGGACGCATGTTCATGCAGTTAGGAATGGTTCAAACTGTTTGTGGTTGCCAAAACTACAATTAGACACCACCTCAATGCATATCTGGTAGACATGCTAGAAGAAAGACTAGGGGTTCACTACTTGGGCTGGAATCAGGTTCTATGGTCAGAAACACTCAAGGGGCGTTAAAAGAGGGATACAGAAAATAACATGCATGCGGTGGAAAATCTGTGACGGTCTGGAGCTGTTTGTCCTTCAAAAGCCCTGGTAACTTTGGCATCAGTGGTGTGATAACTGCGGGACTGGCACTAAACAGCTAACAGCTGAAGTCTGTTGTGTTGGGGTTTAATGTCAAGTCAATCAAAAGTATGTTTCCTCTGCAGTTTTTATTCACTGGGACCCACATGCAGGACGACATTGCTACTGAGGCCTACGAGGACGAGCTGGATATGGGCCGGTCCGGTTCTTACCTGAACAGCAGTATAACTTCAGCCTGGAGCGAACACAGTTTGGACCCTGAGGATATTAGAGTGAGCGTCCTTTGCGTTGTTAAGTTGTATTTAAATGATATAACATGAAAACACAAATTTCCCATGTTTGCTACTATTCAAAAACTTTTTTTTGGGACATATTAGTGCTTATGTATACCAATAACTTGTAAAATGCAGATTTTAATATTTGAAAAATTGTCAAAATGTATTTTTAAATGCTTTATACAATAATTAAGAACAGTAGATGTGAACAATATGATAAGTGGTACGCTGTAATAACCCCTTATGTCCAGTTTTCTGCCTTGAGATTTGATTAGATTATTTTATTTTATTTATTTTCAGCTATTATGTAAAATATTATGACCTGTGATGTATTAATTTGGCTTCCTAGTTGTTTTAACCAATCATTTAACACCTGGGAAGCAAATGACTAGCGTGTTAATTTTATGCACCCAACTATCTCTCATCAGTTGTATGTTTTTTCTGCTTAGGAGGAGTTAAAAAAGCTCTATTCCCAGCTAGAGATCTATAAACGAAAGAAGATGCTAGCCAATAATCCTCATCTCCAAAAGAAACGCAGTTCCAAAAAAGGCATCGGACGCTCCCTCATGCGTCGCATCACAGAAATACCAGAGACAGTGAGTCGTCAGTATAGTCGCGAGGACAGGGACGGAAGTGAGCATGGCAGCAATCGCAGTACCCTACGGAGAAACCCGTTTGAGCCTTCCCAAAGTGGGAAGTCCAGAGAGGAATCCCTGAAGAGCCGGGTCTTCTCCCTGAAGAGGTCTCACAGTTACGATCATTCGCACGACCAGGGTGAAAACGCAAACGGAGGCCCTGCAGACAAACTGGAGAACTCAACCACAGAGTCATCCCTGCTGGACACCTTGATGGGCAGAAGGGCGGCAAAGAAGAATCCTGAGGTGCCGAAGGTTGAGCCTGCGGAATCTGCTGAGTCAGTACCCCTGGTGTGCAAATCTGTGAGCGCACACAACTTAGCAGCAGACAAGAAGCCCGTGCATCTCCGGACCTCAATGCTCCAGAAGTCTTTAAGCGTCATAGCCAGCGCCAGGGAGAGAACGCTAGGGCTTGCAGGAAAGACCCACAGTGTTGAGGACGCCAGCAAAAAAGGCCTCAAGAGTCGAGACACCAGAATGCTTTCAGAGGTAGATGAATCACCGGAATGCTTTCCAAAGATGATCATCAGCCAATCTGTCGAGTACACCAAGACCCCGAGCAAAATGGGTATTATGAAGCAACAAGTGAGCGGCAGTCAGCCTTCCATTTGCTCCGAGCCAGGGAGGAGCAAGGACCTGTACGATCTTTCGGAAGTTTGCCCGTGGGAAATGGAAGATTTGCCCACTCCATCAGAGGGAAAGGCACAAAAGCATGTCTCCATTGCACCAAGTGAAACCAACACCATCCACGGGAGCAACTCCAAAAGTGGACGGTCTCAGCACAAACAAAAGATGGCGGCCCAGTCTCCGTCGAACCGGCGCCGCTCTCGAGACAAGGGTAGCACAAGGGAGGAAGAGAGTGACAAGCACGAAGGAAGAAAGCCCAAATCACCCCTTAAACTGACGGCCCACAAAGCGGATGTTAGCCCTTGGGAATTTGAGGATCCATCTGCCAGAGGATTGGAGTCTGAGAGAACCAGTCGCAAGAAAAGTGTTACCCCCACGGATGGAAATCCCAGGATGATCCTCTCAGACATCTCCAAGTCAACTGGAAGTCTTCTGCAGCCTCCAGCACTCATGGTTGAGATTTGCCCATGGGACTACGACCAACCTCCATCCCCTAACCAAGAGAAGACCTCCAGCCCCACACACCACTCAAAGAGAAGGGACTCTAATGCAAAGAGAAAAGGTTCGTGTTCGTCGAAGGCGAAAGCGAGGGATAAAGAGGACGACAAGCAAAGATCCAAAAGCAGGGAGAGGAGGAGCTCTTCAAGCAAACCTTCAGAGAAACGTCGCATCAGCCAAAGTTCAGATAGCAGTCATGTTACCACGACAGCATCTGGTAGGCGGAGGAGCTCGACAAGGGAGCTTGGGATCACTGACAGTAAACGTGGTGAAGCATGCCCTTGGGAAACGGAGTGCGTGCCAAGTGTCACCTCAAAGGACAAGCACTTCTCGACTAGGGACAACCACACAACTTCTCAAACAACAACAGCGGCAGCAGCCACAGCCAGTAAACCCAACATGGCCGAGGTGTGCCCATGGGATTTCAGCGCGTGAGACTTTTGCACACATTAACCTTTTTGAAAAAAAGAACCGCTGAATTTTACGTACAGCGTGAAGCTCTCCAGACCGGGGTTCTGAGGCAACTGAATGTGACTGAAAAGTGAAAGGACTTGCCTAATGTTACCTAAGGTTTGGTTTTCTCTGAAATATGTTTGCATGGTTTCTAGGAACACAGTGAAGACTGAAAACCAAAACCTAATTTACCGGTACTTTGTTTACATGCATTTTCAGAAATATGAAGGGAAAGCGTCTTGGGAAAAATGTCCCCAGGGTTCAGGGAAGTGACCAGTACCATGCCTTTTTGGTTACAACTACTCTCTAAAAAATGAAACGTGATTTGGGTTCTAAAAGTGGCTGATGCATGACCTCACAATCTCTGAAACTGAGGAGGCAAACATGCCTGCTACACTTCCTTTAGCTTTGTGGAAGTGGAAGTGTGTGGGAATTTGTGGGAAGCAATGGTTGGGAAGTCTTTGGGATATTTTACCAGTTTCCCAGAACAGTTTACCCAGGTTCCTCCCCAGTTAAGCTATTTCACTTGCAAGCTAGGTGTTTCCCTTTCACCCGGACTGGGGAAAGTTTGCAGATGCTTCTCCCGAGGGCAAAGGGGGCGGAAACTACAGTGAACGTCTAAGCACAGCTCTTCACACTTGGAGGAGAATGCTAACTGCCAGTTCTGTGATGCTAGCTATTGGACAACCGTGCTAGCTAGCATTGTCCTGAATTATGGAGGGAGAGTGTAATCCATCCTACCCACTCTGTGATAATGGGGGTTAGTTATTATTCACTTGATTGACTATGGCATTGAAACTGAAGAGGCCAACATGCCTGCTACACTTTCTTTAGCTTTGTGGAAGTGGAAGTGTTGTTCTTATATCAGAGAGAGCTCTTTTGGATGTAACCCATACCAACCAAACAAATTTGTGGGAAGCAATGGTTGGGAAGTCTTTGGGATATTTTACCAGTTTCCCAGAACAGTTTACCCAGGTTTCCTTCCCAGTTAAGCTATTCCACTTGCTAGCTAGGTGTCTCCCTTTTACCCGGACTGGGGAAAGTTTGCAGATGCTTCACCCGAGGGCGAAGGGGGCGCAAACTACAGTGAACGTCTAAGCACAGCTCTTCACACTTGGAGGAGAATGCTAACTGCCAGTTCTGTGGTGCTAGCTATTGGACAACCGTGCTAGCTAGCATCGTCCTGAATTATGGAGGGAGAGTGTAATCCATCCTACCCACCCTGTGATAATGGGGGTTAGTTATTATTTTCTTGATTGACTACGGCATTGCCAGGGATCAAAGTCACAATCTCCAGACAATAAAGCCACGGGTATATGGTTGCGCCATTCGAGAGCATCCTCAAAATTCAGTGGTAAAACGTTTCTATGTCGCTCCCAGCAAAGTCATCAACGTGGTTGGTGTAGCTCAGTGGGTAATACCATTACTCAGGGTGCCACCTCTACGTGTGGGAGACTGGGGTTCGAATCCCAGTCTGGGTGACTATGCTGAGCTACACCAATAAGAGTCCTTGGGCAAGACTCCTAACATTACGTTGGCCTACCTGTAATCATTAACCTTGTAAGTCGCTCTGGATAAGAGCGTCAGCTAAATGCCGTAAATGTAACTGAAGTTGCACTGGAATTCAGTTAACTGTGCTACTTTGTCTGCAGTATTTTACAGATTATTATTATAGATAATAACAATAATAATAATAGATACTTTTTTATACCAGTTATCACAAGCTGGTAAACAATTTAACAGTTGATTTTTTTTATAAACCTGGCAAATGTCCACCATTGTAGTAGTTGCCAATGATCCCCATACCCCATACATAATATTCCCACTCAAAAGGAAAATGCATGAATGATGATGTAATAATGTAAAATGTTGAATCTTCAGAGGCCAATAAGGACAACGATGTTTCTGAGCACACCCACACGTTTGTTTGGGAATTGCATGAATGAACTAACTGTCGCGTTTTTGTTAATGCAGTATCAGTTAACCTTTTACGCAGCACTGTCTACTCCAATATGGTGATGTGGTGATTGTGCATCAGTTTGAGCTACTGTAATAACACTTAACAATGTCACCACGCTGGGTATTTAGTGATCGCTGTATCAAGTAATGTTACGGTGGCTTCTGCATGACAGTAAAGTAGTAGGCCTTGTCTTTTCACAGCACACGCAGTCCCTGATCGTTTGGACTCACTGTATTCCGTTGTTAGTAAATGGTTGGTAGTAAGTCGTCGCACCCAGCCCGGAACATTTCTACTGTAAACTTAAAGTGTGCTTTTCTGTGACAGCATGTACATAAAACCACATCCAACCTGCAATAAACATTTCATGTTCCGATTTTAATGATGAGTCGTATGACACCATCCCCTGAACACCCCTCTACACTGGATATGGGCCTGTTGTCAGTTAGAGCAAAGCATGGCTTCACAGTGTTTAAAAATCCTATACTTAAGGCATATCTACGGTGGCCGAGAAGTGCAAATCGGATTACCATTCCAGAAATCAAAATTAGAAAAGTAAAAACAATTTTACAAGAAGTGTTACACTTTTATCAACTGTGAATTCTGATGGAAAGGGCGGGTCTAACACACAGGAAGTGCTAGTTGCAGATGCTTGTCAATCAAACCGTTTGCGGTGATAGAGTGAGTGGAAGAAAGAGACGAACAGGCGACGTCTAAACCACTTAGTGTTGGAGATGCTAAGGAAAGTAAGTGGGCTGTAGCGCTAGCTGTAGTGGAGAACCAGCTAGCTAGCTCAACATGGCTGAGAGCCATGAGAGATGGTCCACTTTATACAGCCCACGTGGTTTAGAGTCGCCTGTTTTTCTTTTTCTTCCCTCTGCTCGTTTAAAACTCTATAGACCACCCACAGGAAGGACAGAAGCGTGCCAGCTTAAAACACAGGCCACAAATGGACAGATCATGCTTTAGCATCGTGACCACCCCAAACTCCACTTACTCTACCACAGCAAACAGTTTGATTGACAAGGGTCTGCAACAAGCACTTCCTGTGTGTTAGACCCGCCCTTTTCATCAGAATTCATGGTTTGTAAGTGTTTTGGTACCGGTTAAAGTGTTTCCCCTCTTGTAAAATTGTAATTTTGTTTTGTAATTTCATTTTCTTGAATGTCTCTTTTGTAAATTTGTTGGGTTTTCTTTTGGAATTTTGTTTACTGAAATGTTGATTTGTTTTGCACTTCTCGGCTACCATACAAATCTGTTAGTTTGACTAACTGCAAACATACTTTCATTATTTTTTTTACATTCAACAGCATGGATGTGGGTAAATATAAATATGGGGGAAATCAAAACCCACCTAGAAGAATCTGCCTGTCAGGAGAGTCTTCACTTTCAATGGAAATGAAAATGTGAAACTGTAAATCATCAGTTATGAAAGCACATGACGAATGTGTTTTCTGATCACATATGTTTTAAATAATAGAAGATCAGTGGCCCTAAAACCGAACCTTGTAATAATGTTTAGCCACTCTTGCATTAAAGAATTGCACAGTTGGGCCAGATTTGGTGGATGGCTTTCCTGGCACAATTCTATGGAGAATTTCCTGTAGACTGGGATTTTAGCCACTGCTGGTAGACCCGTATGACCGTACGCTTCCATACACCTGCAGATTCAGCTACTTCCTTCACACTATGGTCTTTGGCCATGCCCACATGCAGTCCCTCCTTTTAGCCAATCATTAACATCTGCTCTGGAACCATTTACCACACATGGAACGAGACATTCCCTGCACTGTAAAATGAAACTTTGTGACATCCACATTGAAGAATCCCCCTGTCAACAGAGCCTTCAATATATAAAACACATTCACGGTACTTGCCGTACCTGTTTGCTGATCAGATTTGTTACAGGCTGAGAAGATAAGTGGCCCTAATACAGAACCCTGTGGCGCGCCAAAGGAATTACAAATCAACAGAGCTAGAAGAAATTTATATTTATTACACTTTACATTAATTTATGTTAGTTTACTTTCAGGTGAAGTGCCAAAGTCAGAGTCTGGAAATCCAAATCCATAAGCAGGACATTAAACAAATCAACATTAGTGTGTATGCCCAGGCCCGATTCAACTTTCAACATCGCCAGAAAGGTCAATCAATGGTGCGAATCGTTATGACTCATTATATCACATTACAGGCATTCATTATATCTCCGAGAAATGTAAGGGTAACACACACAGGGGAAAGATTAGAGTACTGTGCGCTCTGTATAATGAAGTTAGCTTGACTACTTAGTCAGAAACTTATTGATCGCTGTATATAACGGGCCTGCAGATGCACTTATGGAAGCCGTGTGCTCTGATGGCCAATTGAGGAGAAATGTAATCAGGAAATTTGGATAATGTGTAATCAACCATGTTTTAAATCTCTCCTTCTTTCCTGCATTAAGGATCCAGCAATGAGAAGACATTAACACTGGTTCAGCGTTAGCAGGCAAAAAACGTTGATGAGACGACCCAAGGAAGCAGTGCTTCAAGAGAGGGATAGATATCCTGGCACTAGACGGTTTGAAAGGCTTAATAAAGAGGTATCCTACAAGCCGATGGCCTCTGGGTGTGTTCTGCCTCCACAAATTCACACCCAGCCAGAGTTCGTTATAGGCTACTTTAATGAGCAGCCAGAGTGCTGCTATTTTTGTCCGTCATCTTTTCACAATCGCTGTGACACTTCGCTGTTATGGCTTCCGGGATGGAAACGTAATCAAGGAGAGCTCATTTTTGGATTCGGAATCAAAATGGATTAGGATCCAATCACTACTGAAGCCTGCAAACATGAAACTGTGGCTGGAATTGTTGTGATAGCGGTTTCTTTGCTCATTTCTCTCCACTTCATACTACATTTGAAGGCTAGATGAATGAACTAGAAGGATAGTTTCTTTAAAGAATTCCTAGAAAACGTCTTTGATTATACACACTCATAATTTGGGCATACAACTGGACAGAAAGTATTTATAAAGGCTGTACTGGAAAGGGTACACTACTATACCGCTATACTGCACACCACTGTAGTATGTACTGCACACCGTATACGCCCCCTGTGTGTGGTATACAGTACAGTAACAAGTTCTGACCTAGAGTGTGGTATACTAATACAGTCACATGACCAGTTACCTCACATTTACCTCAGAGCTGTTATTACTGTATCCACTGTTTAGAGCTAGCTGCTGCTAACGCTGCTCAGTTCACCTGAACTACGGTTAGCCTAGCTGTTAGCTCCCCTCGGCTATTTCTCTCTAAAACTGATCCTCTAAAGAGAGTTCATCTTTTATTAATCTTCAGACCTGTATATTTAACTTTCTGAGACTCATTCTGATGAACACACACCCCACTACAATCTCTACACCCACATTTAACTCAGCTGTTATTACTGTATCCACTGTTTAGAGCTAGCAGCTGCTAACGCTGCTCAGTTCACCTGAGATACGGTTAGCCTAGCTGTTAGCTCCCCTCGGCTATTTCACTCTAAAACTGATCCTCTAAAGCGAGTTCATCTTTTATTAATCTTCAGACCTGTATATTTTAACTTTCTGAGGCTCATTCTGATGAACACACACCCCACTACAATCACTACACCCACATTTACCTCAGAGCTGTTAATACTGTATCCACTGTTTAGAGCTAGCTGCTGCTAACGCTGCTCAGTTCACCTGCAATACGGTTAGCCTAGCTGTTAGCTCCCCTCGGCTATTTCCCTCTAAAACTGATCCTCTAAAAAGAGTTCATCTTTTATTAATCTTCAGACCTGTATATTTAACTTTCTGAGGCTCATTCTAAAGAACACACACCCCACTATAATCACTACACCCACATTTACCTCAGAGCTGTTATTACTTTATCCACTGTTTAGAGCTAGCTGCTGCTAACGCTGCTCAGTTCGCCTGAGATACAGTTAGCCTAGCAGTTAGCTATCCTCGGCTATTTCACTCTAAAACTGATCCTCTAAAGAGAGTTCATCTTTTATTAATCTTCAGACCTGCATATTTAACTTTCTGAGGCTCATTCTGATGAACACACACCCCACTACAATCACTACACCCACATTTACCTCAGAACTGTTATTACTGTATCCACTGTTTAGAGCTAGCTGCTGCTAACGCTGCTCAGTTTACCTGAGATACGGTTAGCCTAGCGGTTAGCTCCCCTCGGCTATTTCCCTCTAAAACTGATCCTCTAAAGCGAGTTCATCTTTTATTAATCTTCAGACCTGTATATTTTAACTTTCTGAGGCTCATTCTGATGAACACACACCCCACTACAATCACTACACCCACATTTATACTCAGAGTGGGCTGTGTTTTGCTACCCAGTGTTAGCCTCCGCCATTTTCTCTGGCTGAAGCAGGCTGAGAGCTGGTGAGGCTGTGGTGCATGATGGCATGCAGTACACCATAAAGATAGCTCCACCTGTATACTAGAACCTCTGACTGGAGTAGAACACTGTCCCGGTATCTTCAGTGCACTATAGATTTACTATTTGTCCGCATACTGTATACTACATACTACTATTAGGTAAATTTAGTACACGAGTAGTATGTAGTATATTTCGAATACAGCCAGTGTTTTCACTATGTGTACCATCCGCCAAACCCCCAACTGCTCCCCGAGCAGCGTAGATAGGGCTGCTCTTGTAGAGAAGTGTTCTCAATGCCCCCGACTGTGTTTGTGTTTACAGATGGGATAAATGTGGAAGACAAATTCCTCTGTGTGTAAATACAAATGCCTCAAAAGCTCTCTGCTCAGAGAATGATTGGCCTCACCCAACCCTAACACCTGAATGAGCACGAGGAACAGCTGTGATTGGATTTGGCATGGACTGGACAAGTTTCTGGATGTAGGCCACATCAATGTTCAGCCACTCTTGCATCACAGAATTGCACAGTCGGGCCAGATTTGCTGTATGCCTTCCCTGATGTTGTAGTGGTTGTTCCAAGTAGACCCTCAGACTTTCAGGAGGATTCAAGTCTAGGGATTTTGCAGGCCTGTCCAGATGTGCCAATGCTCTTGAATGTTCATCATCCCATCCCTCAACATCTGCAGCCCTGTGAACGTAAGCATTGTCATCCCCAGAGCATTACAGACGAGACTTGAGGGGAATTTATCTGAGGAGCTTATTGCTGAAAACATGAAAAGTCTGTACATTAAACATCACAGTAAAATCGTTTTAGTGGTCAGGAGTATTTGGGTGGGCCTAAAATCATGGCGCCCTGGAGCCATACTCCTCTAACACTATAACATTATAAGACCTAGAGAGCATTAGCATCAGTGGCTCAAATGCCCAATAACAAGCTACTACACCTACCACTGCTAACAGTTCACAAGCTAGCTATGCTAACTTCAGGTTAGCTAGGCCTCTGTTTTCTACACCAGCCAGCCTGTCCTACACGAGCCCCTTCGTACTGTCCTTGAGCTAGGTCAGTGCTCAGCCGTTACATTTCACTAGAAAACTGAGAGAAACTTTTGAAGATTTTTGCTGCTACACTTGGGCATGGCTCACAGGCCCTCCTCTATAGCAGTGGTCTTTATAACTCAGCCAAGCTAAAGAGACACTGGAGTCTCTTCGTGCTATGTTTAACTGGGAAACAGACCGAAGACCGTCCTCAGAGTTTTGCCCCAGCCCTCGTTATGGTTAGCCCATCCTCCACCACAGCGCTGCTATCAGCCACCCAGGCCTACTGTTTAAGCTAGGTTAGTGCCCACACTGGGAACCGTAGGCGTGTGTTCAGCACCCTCAGCGGATGCACCCACAGCGTTTTATCGATTCATCGTTTTGAAGCATATGGCTAGCTTATTAATATCCCATTTTTCTGTGGTGTGCCAAAGTCATACTCACTACTGCTGCACATAACACAAAGCTAGTAGTCTGCTGGCTTCTGTGAGCAGACAACATGGTGGGCCTAAAGTGTCCCCTAGGAATATCGTCTCAGTATCCAAAAAAAATGGCAGATTCTAAAAATTTAAGTTGAGATTTAAACCAAACGGTCCTGGAACCTTAGATTAGCATTACCTTCACTAATAACAAGTGTGATGAGGCTCGTCCCGGGCTTGTCCCACCCCCATAGCCTTACCAGAACACTCCATTCACCCAGTCTTGAGCAGCTTATCCAGCAAAGGCTAACAACCAAGCGGAAGCTCACAAGCATAGCAACTCCTAGCTAGCTCATCTGTCGTCCATGTGCTTGTGCCAGATTTTTATGCATGTGCATTCCCTAGTAGGACGTTCAGCAGATGTGGCTGTATAAAAGATGGATGATGTGTTTAGTGAGTGGACTAGCCAGACTCCTATAACATGGCCTGCATTTGTAGAGCCCTTGCCCCTCATTTCTCCGCTGCTTCACTCACGCTCTTGTGTTTAGCTTTGCATCAGCAGTGTAGCAGGCTGGTAGTGTTGGGCTGGTAGTGTTGAGCAGAGCGCTGTCAATCAAGCATGCCTATTAGAATATTAGGTTGGACAGTCCAGAGTTGAGACATATGCCTTACTATACTACTCTCGCCCTTTTCATCCAGACTGTGCTCAGTGTTTAATGTAATGATGTTGAGCATTACATAAGCATTTCCAGTAGTATACTCTGGAGTTCACTCCGTGCCCCCTGGTGACTCTAAAGCACCATCCTCTGGGAATGGTCTTCACGGAGCCCAATGTGGTTCATCCTTGGCAGCGCTCCAAAGAAGCCCCCTTCAGCACACATGTTCTTAGACGTAAAAGAGTGATGAGTAGCATATAAAAGGATCCGCCTTTATGGTCAGGCTGACTGCCCACATTGTGCAGCCTGAACTCACAGCAAGGGGATTGAACTGGCAGTCAGCGTCTTGTTTTATGTTGTTTAAGTGGCTGTGAAATGGTCAAGGTCGTTACATAAGCGCCTCCGACCGACGTTTCTGTAGCTATGAAGGTGGTGTTGGATCTGAAGAAGAAAGCCCTTTGCAGGCTCCTCTCTTGTCAAGTTGATGAAACTGAATATGAGCAGCAAATGGAAGAGGGAGTCCAGCTGTGCACTTAGCCACCATTCCCACCTATACACGATCAAAGCAGTGTCAGAGGAGCAGGAGCAGTGCAACAGTGCCCCCTTGTGGTCAGAGAGAACACTGGCAGGAGAGTGCTAAACAACACTAGGGGCATGTAGGTAGCAGATCAGATCAGATCAGATCAGAGAAATGCTTTGACAACTGCCTATTCTGAAACACAATACACTACATACATGGTTAGGAGTCGGCCTGTACCTTGAGCCTTTCGAGCTTTGAGTGCAGCTCGGCTTGACCCGCCATCCTTTTAAATGCATGGACTCCTCTCTTTCCTGGAACCCAGATGGTGGAACAAACTTTTACTGGCTGGCCCAGCAGACTCGCTCGCAGTCATCAAATGCAGACTAAAGACCCATCTGTGCTTTACCCAAGAAGCGAAAACAATTATATGAGTAGTATATATATATAATATTATATTCATATTCTATATATATATATTGAAATGCTTTGCCATTAATGTGTGTGTGTGCATGTGTGTATATATATATATATATAGTGTATACAGTACCAATCAAAAGTTTAGACACACCCACCTAAATGGATGATGTTGGTGGTCTTAAAGACTCAACCGTCTTACACTGAACAGTTTCAACTGATGAGAGTCTGAACCAGTCCATATCCTGATACACCACATCTACTCCTGATGTACACAGTATGATACTCCTCCATATCTCCACCTCTAATATAGATTTAGTGGTGTAAAACTTTGATCTCTTTCTCTGCACAGTGTAAAAGCTCTAGCTCTCCTTTCAGTCTAGTGAATATTCATGATGGACCGACCAATAGAATCGCTCCAAACCTGCTTAGTAATAAACCTTGTTCTATCAGCTCCACTGCAGGTTAAGAAAGCTGGTCCATCCTCCATCCAAGCCCTTTGGCTTCTCACTTGAAGTAGCACTGTGTGGGAATTGTTGTATTATGCTCTGAAACTGGACTGAGGTTAGATGATTTGTGGAAGCAGGGATCCAGGGATGACACTAATAAGGTTACAGCCTCATCATAGTCTTCCCTAAATAACTGGGCAGGGATGAACACCGCTGTCAGATTGTTATCATTTCCCCATTAGCTGTGAGACTGTCTTGGATTCTTTTACCTCTGGCATCATTTAGCTGTTGCCATAAGAAAAGGCCTGTATGAGATTTACTCCTCCCTGGTCTCCTCCTCACCACAACCTATATGTAGTGCTATAACAGGCGTTCCAGGTCCTCCAAGCATACATAGTGCTATAACAGGCCTTCCAGGTGCTCCAAGCATACACAGTGCTATAACAGGCATTCCAGGTGCTCCAAGCATACACAGTGCTATAACAGGCATTCCAGGTGCTCCAAGCATACACAGTGCTATAACAGGCATTCCAGGTCCTCCAAGCACACACAGGCATGGTCTAAGCATACGTAGTGCTACAACAGGCATTCCAGGTGCTCCAAGCATACACAGTGCTATAACAGGCATTCCAGGTCCTCCAAGCACACATAGTGCTATAACAGGCCTTCCAGGTCCTCCAAGCATACATAGTGCTATAACAGGCATTCCAGGTCCTCCAAGCATACGTAGGGCTACAACAGGCATTCCAGGTCCTCCAAGCATACGTAGGGCTACAACAGGCATTCCAGGTCCTCCAAGCATACATAGGGCTACAACAGGCATTCCAGGTCCTCCAAGCATACATAGTGCTACAACAGGCATTCCAGGTCCTCCAAGCATACATAGTGCTATAACAGGCATTCCAGGTCCTCCAAGCTTAAACCAGGACAGGGTTTGAGGTCCAGCCTAACTCCTGAAGCTCTAATCTAAAAAGAAAGCTGCTTAGGCACGTTAGGCCTGTACGATAGACAGCTCCGACCTTTCCCTTTCCGTGTGGCATTTAGCAGAAACTCCCAACGAACCAAAGTTTAAACACCTCACACTTCCGTTCTGCCCTGGAGTCACGAGTCAGCAGAAAGACGGCCCCACTGTTCCTCTAGACTGGATCTGTTTAATATTCTACCGTATGAAGAAACAGTTTGATCACTAACGCTGACTAATGACCTGTTCCTGACTGACTGGGTCTTAGAACAGAATCGTTCTAGCACTGAACATATAACTCTACACAGAAATAAAAACTCAACGTCAACAAATCATAAAGGATTAACCCAAACAAGACCGAGCTGCTGTTCATCCCCAGCACTACAGATCCTCACCAGGATCTCGCCATCTCATTCGGGAACTCCTGGATCACCCCGACTGAGGGTGCAAGAAGGGTCTTGGAGTGATTCTGGATGGCCAGTCATCAATCTCAGCTCATACTGCGAACCTGACTCCGGAGGATGCGACGCTTCCTCTCTCTTCGTAATGCACAGCATCAACGTGTGGCACGGAAGCTGCTCTGCAGAGGGTGGTGAAGGCTGCATAGAGGTCTGTCACAGTCAGCCTCCCCACCACCACGGACATCTACACCTCCAGATGCAGGAAGAGGGCCACCTGCATCATGAAGGACCCCACTCATCCAGCACACTCACTGTTTGTCCCGCTCCCCTCAGGCAGGAGGCTGCGGAGCGTTAGGTGTAAGACGAACAGACTGAGGAGCAGTTTCATTCCGGAAGCTGTAAGACTTCTGAACGCCACCTAGTGGAACCACTGTACCGACACTTTGTGGACACTCAGTCACTTTAAATACACTCTGCTGCTACCTTCTCCATTTCCTGCTGCTCTTCTCTCTGTTTTTTTTTTTGTACATATATTTTTATATATTTATGTATATTTTATTTATTTAAGTTCTGCTGTCTGGGTAAAACTGGGTCCTTGGGTACCACAATTTCGTTCCACCCCCATGTACCACATGTGATGTAAATGACAAAGTCTCCTTGAATCCTTGAAGTGGGTGAGCTCTAGTAGAGGTGTAAGTTGTGTGTATGTACTTGTGTTGAACTTATAATGACCTTTTCTTCTCTATAGGTCTGAGTGCTGGGCTGGGGTTGCCAGGTAGTGCACTTTTGCTTTATATATGTCTGTGTATTGATCTCTAGGTATCAGCACTGGCCCCCTGTTCGGGCAGTGTCTGAGCTCATGGTGAGGTTTAGTCTCTAACCTTTCTACACTAGCTGGAATATTATCCAACGGAGCACTAAGCACGGCTGTAAGTCACTCTGGATAAGAGCGTCTGCTAAATGTCTTAAATGTGAATGTAAATGTAAACAAGCCATTTGCACACAGGAAGAAAGCCGTTGCTCTATTATGGAAACATTAAATAAGTGCACATATGGAAATTTAGCTGACCAGTTTTTCAATTTTCAAATTTCAATTTCACCGTTTGGCCTACAGAGAGGATACAGTAGGGAGACCCAAGTATCGATACTTCCGATCCTGGCGTTCATTCGGTTCTGGCTCAAAAACATGGATGTCATTCGTTCATACGGTATATTGAGTAGGATGGATGTGGATCATATCTCTCAATGGCAATAACAAGGTGCTGCTGTGAGTGATGGTGTAGTATAGGAACTGCTCCTCCTTAGCTCCCAAACAAAGCCTCTGAGTAAGAAGCTCCTTCAGACGTGATGTACAGAAGTGACTCTGAACCGTGCGTGTTCAACAGGTGGGCTTCTCTGAGTGACTAATCAAGACTCTCAAGCCAACGTCCGACAGCTTTACAGGCCTCTGGGACATAACATGCTCTGACAGTCTCTGAAAACAGCCAGCAGAATATTAGATATAGTTATTCTATACTATTATCTGCCATATGTTTAGTAATGTTTTACCTATTATACTTAGATAATGAAGTTTTAACTGGAACTATTCGGATACGAATCTAATAAATACATAGTTAGGTGTCGAGTTCTCAGGTGACAGCACTAGTTCAGGAGAGCTATGATCAGAATATTATTAAAACACTGAGCTGATATTTGTTATATTGCTGAATTCTGTTATTAATAAAGGATTTCTGAAGGCAGGACTTCATCATGATTTGGTTTGCGTTTACCATTTACCATTCACAAGCTACAAAGTAGCGGTACGGGATATAAGCCTTGGCATTACTCAGATTGAATGGAACCCAACCCTTCCCTACAGCAGTTTAGCCCCGCCCATTTACGCTGAATTTATGGGTCACCGTGTTTGCTAACCCAACATGGCAGACGTCTCGGTATGGAGCTGTAGAGGTTCCTAATGGTGTCCTGTGATAATCCGTCCCATGCAGCTTGAATATCCTCACACAGCTCCTGCAGATGGTGCGGTAGGGGTGGAGGTGGAGTGATACCAGGTCATCTGGACGTGCGACACATGACAGCAGACCACGGTGCCTCCACACTGATTCGTTGGTCACCTTCACAAAGACAAAAGCGGGACTCGTCACTGAAGATGACCTACTGCCATTCTGAGTCACTCCATGACGGTCTGGCTCGACACCACTGCAGTCTGGGGTGACAGTGAGGTGGTCTTAAGGACAGTCCACATAACGTCCTGTGTGCATGTCGTCCTGCCAGTGGTGCTCGTATCAACAGGATGACTCATGGAGGGCAATTACTGCTCGCTGAATGTCTGTAACCATGGCTGACAACTTGACGGTTCCCCCTCTCTGTGGTGCGTAATAGTCACCCAGATCCTTGATATCGTTGGTGCATGCCTTCTTCCGCCAACAGCGTACCATGGTAATATCCGCAACGACTAGAATGGCACACAATA
Organism: Prochilodus magdalenae; assembly: GCA_024036415.1. NCBI lineage: Eukaryota > Metazoa > Chordata > Actinopteri > Characiformes > Prochilodontidae > Prochilodus > Prochilodus magdalenae. The sequence goes on along the minus strand of JAMWET010001726.1, from coordinate 55,973 downwards.
CGTCGATAAGACCAGTCTGCTTCCTGGAGAGCTATGATTTCAGGCATTTAGCTGAGGTTAATGATTACAGGTAGGCCGAAGTAATGTTAGGAGTCTTGCCCAAGGACTCTTATTGGTGTAGCTCAGCATAGTCACTCAGACTGGGATTCGAACCCCAGTCTCCCACATGTAGCAGTAGCACCCTGAGTAGTGGTCTAACCCACTGAGCTACACCAACCACCATGATGCGACCCCGCTCCAACTCTTCCAGCTGCTCAAATAGCTTTCAACTTCTTCTCTGAGACGGCTGTGACTCGCAAGGGTAGCTACCAACAGGACAGCACGAGTCAGAATAGTCCGTCAGGTCCTGTGATAAAGCCCATCCCTGCTTATATCACATGCGTGGCCAAGCGTGAGACTTGAGTCATACGCATGTCTCAAGATGTCCAACCTACTCACCCAGTTCCATTCTTCTTTTATTCCCACCATAGTTACATAGTGTTAATGACACCAAACAGAACTGGTCACGGTCAATGACGAATCATGCAGGAGACGTTCAGGTACGAAGAAAGGACACGCCCACTGACTGCGAAACAATTTTTTTATTAAATTTTTTTTTTGCCAGCTTTTCCTCCCATCCTAGCACATTCCCAGCATCTTTTCCACAGACACCGTAAGAACGCAAAGCCTGCCGGAACATCTTTTCCGATTAGTACTCGGAACGCAGCATCGCCACGCAGCCCAACGCCTTCAAAGGGGAAAACCGACTGACCGACTGTAGACTTGCCAGGAGAAGGACCCTGCCATCGCTGGCAGCCAAACAAGGTCAGAGCCGGTGCCTTCTGTCAGGAAGGGCGTGTGGCACAGCTACGCTTCAAACCCAGATTCCTTCAGGTAAACAAACGCCAATGCTTGAGCCGTCGTACACACAGACATATATATCTATCTTTATAAATTAAAAGAACAGCTTCTCCTCTGCACCGTTAAAAATCTCCCAACACGCGTCGTTATTGCTGACGAACCTTGAAAAATATATTCTTGGTTAATAATAAAAATAAAAAAAAATGCACTGTTATATAAACATTCAGAGGAAACACAGTTATTAAAACGTTTTACAAAAAATGTTCCCAAACACACTACAGCGGGGCTGGAAATGAGAGGATCTGGACATTATCATCATCGTCGCCGTCATCGTCATAGTCATCCACACTACATTCACCTTCAATCAGTTAAGGAAATCGTAGGATCGCGGTTCCTCAGCCCCTCTTCTGTCAGTAGATTAAACCTCCCCTATCCAAATCTAACCAAGACATTAGTAAACTGACTCTAGTGGAGGTAACAGGCCTGTTGCTCCTCTTCACACGGGTGAACATAGACTGGCTGAAGTGTGCTACCTCTATAAAATGGCGGTGACTGTAAGAGAACGCAATAAAACGGAATTTACACAATAGCCCCCCGCTCCACAAATGTAGTCCATGAGCAAAGCCATGGTTAGTGCCTGAAGTTTGCTTTGGAGACACGAGGCAGAGCAGCAAACAAGAACCGGAAGCTTATTGGACACTAGTTTGTGCCTAACCGGGGATGTACAAGTGGAATCGACAGACCTTTGCTCCAACTGGCCAACCGATTTCTCCGATTTCAGCAACGGTGTAAACAGCGCGAGTCAGGTAAGTGCACTCGTGCTGCATTTGAATGCTGGTAATAAACATGTGAACTGAAACACTGTAGCATAATTATAAATATATATGACATCCAAACATCCAGCCACCTCTTAGACATAGCACTTTATTTGCCTCATGCTACTTAAATCATAACCTGATTTTCTTTTCTTCGGATTCGCCAGTTTGGCATATTAAAGAGTGGATAATGTTATTTATGCTGTAAGAATGGCAAACAGAAAGGTCCTGGAAGTGCTAATGCATTTGTCTTGTGTGGGTTGAATGATCAGCAAAACAAAACCAAACCAGGAAACAGCCCATCTGCCCATCTGGCTGTAAACACACCAGAACTACAGAACGGCTGAACGGCTGTATGGGTATTCGCCATGACACAGGCACTAACAGTATTGGTACTGACAACAGTACAGATACCATAATGCATTTTCTGATGTGTGTGCACACCAGCAGATGGCGCTTAACTGAAACGAGCAGCATGTCTCCGTTGTGGGCTTAGGTTCACATCGTAGAGGAGCAGAAGTAAGTAATGCTCTGTGCCAAACAAGTAATGCCAGTATTGCTAGGGGAGCAAGGACGCAATGAACCAAATTTAATTAAGCATAATTATGCAAAGATGAAGCAGACGAGTCTTTTCTGTGACTTTTTATAGCTCTGTTTTACAGCTAGGAAATCGCATTCACTCATCATCAGTATTTTATTTATTTTCTGTAGGTTATTGCTAATTGTGACTTTTATTATGTTATGAGTCACAATGCTAATTGTGAACACTTCCAACTTTAAATGGGAAACTGTGTGTGTGAGTGTGTAATATAAATATCTATCTATCTATCTATCTATCTATCTATCTATCTATTCAACCATATATCCATCTATCTATCCATCCACCCATCCTTATACACATACACACACCAAGTTGGAAGTGTTCATATGGGACTCATACCAAAACTATCTAGCTTATCTACTTGATGTACACACACAGACAGACAGACAGACAGACAGACAGACAGACAGACACACACAGACAGACACACACAGACAGACAGACACACACAGACAGACACACACAGACAGACACACACACACACAGACACACACACAGACAGACACACACACAGACAGACACACACACAGACAGACACACACACACACAGACACACACACAGACAGACACACACAGACAGACAGACAGACACACACAGACAGACAGACAGACACAGACAGACACACACACAGACAGACACACACACAGACAGACACACACACAGACAGACACACACACAGACAGACACACACACACAGACAGACACACACACACAGACAGACACACACATCGAGTAGATAAGCTGGACAGTAAGTTTTGGTAGCACTGCTCAGCATGACTGGAAGACGCATAAAGATCAGGTATCGGAGCAATCTTAATAAAGGGTGGTGACACTGGGTGATAACAGACCGTTATCTATAAACATCTACAAAAGCACGGACAAAGCTCAGATTTCAATATTTTAGGAATTGTGTAATCGGGAAAACTGTAAACTGAAGCCTGAATTTAATCTGTACTTTTGTTCCGCTTCATAGAAAACAGTATGCGCATGGAAACACACATCTCGCTACATTAGCCCCTAGGCTTCAGTACAAACAGTTTCAGACACTAAGCATGTTCAAGCTGCTCATTTCAGGCACAGGTGAAAACTGTAAATCTGACATTCACCAAACTATCGGTTTAAAATCTCTAACCGTAAAATAATCCTCGGTCACGTGTCCAAGTCCACAAGGTTCCAAGCACCTATGCACCTGTATGGACGTGCAGTCACATGATATCGACGAAGAACTCTCCGTTGGCTGTGCTGCAAGAACGCCGGGAGCTGGTGAGCTCCGAGGGTACGTGGGCGAGGTGGCGTCCCGAGGGCGACCCTGGGGCGGCTCGAACCGCTCCGTGAATGAGGCTGTAGGTGTGTGAGCGGGAGCTCCGCACGCTTCCCTCGCTAGGGGGCGCTGCTGAGCGCTCGCTGGCTGCACGCTCTCGCCTGAAGTCAAACTCTGAAGCGTCCCCAGTCTCGTTCGATCCAGCCAGCCTGAAGTCTGCTGGTCCCGCCCTCCCCTCCATCCGGCTCCAGCTGCAGTTTGAACCGCTGCTCCCTGATGCAACAGAAAACAGAGGTCTGGTGTTGTAATATTTTTTTTTTTTTAAAAGTTTTGAGTCTTGCCTAAGGTGGTAGAGTTATTCACTATGGACAAGAGATAAACTTCCTTAAGTGAGGCAGACAGCATGTGTGCAGTGTTGCTGTTCTGCAGCAAATGCTCAAAAAGTTACAACTCTGATTTTGACCTGAGGCTGATTATCACCTCGATGCTTTTCTAGATGCAAGTCAAAGAATTATTAATCTACAAATAAACAGGGCACCCTACCCTCGCTGTGCTGGCTGCCAGGACTGCCTCCTCCTGGCTCCGAGTAGGCCTGCGGTCCGTCCTGCAGCGAGTGAGGAGCAGGGTACTGGTAAGGGAAGCTGGGCCACGGAGCCTCAGCTGGGTTGAGCAGAGGAGCGAGAGTGTCCTGATCTGACGCTCCGCTGGAGCCATCATGGTCATGCAGGGAGAGGTGGGCCATGTCTGTAACACAAGAAGGCAGGGAGGACTTCGTTTAACAGTTGCGTGTGTACATTTTTATAAACCATATGGAGGATTTTGTAGGAAAAACTGAGGGAAAAAAAATATAATAAACAAAGCAAACCCCTCCTAGAAATAGTAATATTATTTTTGTTGCTATAGCATTAGTGCTAATATACTGTAGATGCACAAAGATACTGGGTTTGTGAAAAGAAGAGGATGTACCAACTCCTAAGTTAACTTTCTTTTTAAAGCTTTAAAAAACAACAACCTCAGAGACCAATGTTTTCCCCAGACAGATAATAAAGCTAAATTGGGACAGTAAGAGAAATGCTAATCATTTTTGGTTTTCTGTAAGTATACGTTCATTGGAGATAGGATGCCTACGATTCAGGCCCCAAAAAGGTGGGACCAGAGCACGTTTGCCACCATATTCACTGTACTCATTGTGACAACACTTTATAATCGCTTGGGGACTGAAGACACCAGTCAATGCAGTCTGAATAGTGGACTTCCCCCATTTTTGCTTATAAAGGACTTTTGTTTTCTTTATCCTGAATCATGAACGTATCTCTTGCTTTTGCTGGCTCCGATATTCAGAATGAGAGCATACTTACACAAAAACAACATGGTTAATGAGGTAAAACAGTCTAAGTTAATAAATAAATAAATAAATAAATAAATAAATAAATAAATAAATAAATAAATAAATAAATAGTCAAGAAAGGTCTAATTTTATTCGATGTTGTACTATTCCAGAAGCCACAAAAGTGTGTCTACTAGAGACTACTAAACATGGTTGGAGGCAAGTGATTGATTATTAAGGTACCTAGTTAGCCCAACACTAACTGGCATGGTATAACTTTCCATTATTACACTGCTCCACTCCAAACCTGAAGAAATGAGAATGAGGGACTCACTGCCAGAGAGGTCTCCAAACACGTAGTAGCACTGCTCGGAGAAGGTGATTTTGTTGACAGTGTGTCGAATGAAGCCTGCCTTCAGCAGGTTGCTGGCGTATTTACGTGCTTCCCGCCGATCAGCAAAGCCCTCCACGTGATGGAAGAGCCAGTCCACCACATCAGACCCTGAGGGGACAAAACAGAGATACATTCAAAACATTTATAAAACAAATAAAGGTTAATCTGTAAAATCCTGTGCTCATATGAAGCACCCAAACCATCACTCAAAACATTATAACAACAATTATTAGAATTACATATAATAAAAATAGTTCTCTAGAAGACCCCATAACACAGTGAAGGTCTAACTACATTAATATCCAGAATTTACTGTCCATTAAACAAACAAAAAAAACATTAAATAAAATAAACAAATATACATATAATTACAAATATATAATTAAAAGTATATAAAAAGTTATTTAAAAATGTTTCACTACTGAACTAAACGTCCTTCAGGTTTATAATATTTAACCTCCACTGAAATTATTTTTAAATAGAAATAATGAAATACAATAACAGACTTCTGGACAGTCTACCTATGAAGGCGTTGGCTATGGTGATTTTCAGCCACATCCTGTCTCGAACCTCCAGCCCTGAGTCAGGACAGGCCATTGCCTTGGCTACCGTTGCCATGTCACTGTGGACGGACAGGTGATAGTCATCAAAACCTGAGGAGGAAAAATGAAAGAGTGAAATTAGAAACAGAAAAGCAAAACAGCAAGAAGGGTGGAAAAAAAAACATGCAAGGAAAAATTTGCTCAGGGAGGCTCAAGAAGAACGTTTCGTTTCCCCCTGCAGGAAAGTGAAGCCAGAAACGTCCTAAGCCCATGAGCTGCACTTAAATCTACCAGTAGTGTAAGAACGAGGGAGGGGAACAAAGGAATTCAGGTAGGAAATGCAAAATATCAAAATGTGACACTAATAGTAAACTAAACCACCTGCAGCCTAAACCATACAGACTCCATAACAAAACCATTAAAGGCTGGTACATGAACATGAAGCTCGGCACTTTCTGGGGTCAGTTCGACATTAATCATCTCTGACTCTTACGTTCAGTCTCAGGGATGGAGCTGGAGATGGAGGAGCTGGTGGAGGTCACTGTGCTCATAGAAGGGCTCATGCCGTATGGGGGATAGATGCCTGTCATGGCTGCGGTGTGGGATACCCAGGCTGCGGGGTCAATCGGTCGAATGGGTTCACCTGATGAAAAGAGAAAGGAATAGTCAGGAGGTTCTGATCCAGTTTTATTACTACCGATTCCTGTTTTAGTATCAGTATCTGCTGAAACGGGGTCTGATATGACATCTGTATAGTGAATAGTGAAGAAGTGAAGTTAATCTAGTTCAGATAACCAATCTGTATCTACACCATGCTGTATCCACACAGCATGACAAACACGGACTCATTTAGCTCAGCTGGACCATGTTCTCAAATGACACTTCAAGGCTGAGTTGCTAACCACTTGCACTTTTCAATATTACCATTTATGTCTGTCTGTTTAACATCTAGGAGGGACGAAATCTCACCAACTGACTTGCTGCAATGGTGGCATCCTTTTATAGTAACAAGCTCAAATTCAGTGAGCTCTTGGGCTCGATCCATTCTTTCACAATGTTTGTAAAGGCAGACCACACGGCTAGGTGCTTGATATGATACACCTTTGACAATGGGACTGAACACAACACCTGAATTCCATGATTAAGAAGTGTCCCAATACTTTTGTCAATATAAAGTATTCGGGAGAGTTGGTTTTAATGCAACACATGACTTTTTGCAGGCACAATACCTGTCATGTGCACAACCATGACCACCTTGCTACAAGTGAATTCTATATTACTGCGCCAAGTCTTTAAAATCCCTGTAATATTAATGGAAAATAAAATAAGAACCTGGTTCTGTTTAAACTGAGGGTCATGGAGACCTCATTTCTAAAACTAGAACTACTCTGATCAGCTAGTTAACAGGCTAAACAACTCACAGGCCTGATTAAGGTACTTACGGTACGATCCACTGTAGACCTGCAATATAAAAGACTAAAGACCTGAATGTCTCATTCACCTCCACCTCAAGTAGCATCAAACCCAGGCTACACGCCCACACCCCCCAATACGCATAATGAATATTCATAACACTCACTCCGGGGTAAAGCGAAGCAGCTGTTGGGGTTCGGATCCCAGCACTTCGCTACCGTCAGAGAGACAGGTCTGCAGAAACACACATACACACTTTTAGTGTCCAAAAGGAGACACATCTCCCAACAGAAGAAGCACCTACACTGAACCACAGGACAACCTGAAACAACACCGACTGGGACTCACCCCGGCTTGTGCACGATGTCTCTCAGCACTCGAACTGCGTCGTCATTGCACATGTTCTCAAAGTTGATATCATTCACCTGCAAAAGGAAGATCAGTGCTCGGGATGACATGGCACCAGTGATGTACTTGCTTTTCCTGGAGTTAAGTGCTGTGACACACAACTGGAAACGCATTTGCATACATTGTCTGGATCAGTGGATCTTTGAACCCGTGGGCCGTGGGGACACTGCTAGGGGCAGTTTATTAACCACTGTGTACGGCGGGCCAGAAGTGCAAAACCAATTACATTCAAGAAAATAAAAAGACCAGTTATGAAACACTTTTAGAAACTGTGAATTCTGATGGAAAGGGCGGGTCTAACACACAGGAAGTGCTTGTCAATCAAACTGTTTGTGGTGGTAGAGATGGTGGAGTTTGAGATGGTCACGATGCTAAAGCATGATCTGTCCATTTGTGGCCTGTGTTTTATCCAGCTGGTACGCTTCTGTCCTTCCTGTGGGTGGTCTTTAGAGTTTTAAACGAGCAGAGGGAAGAAAGAGACCAACAGGCGACTCTGAACCACATGGGCTGTATAAAGTGGACTGTCTAGTAAAAGCTCTCAGCCATTTTAAGCTGGCTAGCTGGTTCTCCACGACAGCTAGCGCTACAGCCCACTTACTTTCCTTAGCATCTCCAACACTAAGTGGTTTAGAGGTCGCCTGTTCGTCTCCTTCTTCCACTCACTCTACCACCGCAAACAGTTTGATCGGCAAGGGTCTGCAACTAACACTTCCTGTGTGTCAGACCCGCCCTTTCTGTCAGAATTTACATTTTGTAAAAGTGCTTCACATCTTGTACATTTATTTTTACTTTTGTTATTTTGTTTCCCTCTAAATGGAGTTCAACAGTCTTTCAAAAGGAAAGGTCCTGAGACTGCACCATTTAAAGGTGAAGTGACCATCCAAGCTAGGAAAAATGAGACACCAGCAGTGAGCAGCATGCGTCGACTTCATGTGAGTAAGAACAATACTGCTCTCTACTGTCCATTCAATAGACGCTGTAAATACATTTTCGTTGTTATTAGTAGTAATAGTAATAAGAGCAGTAGCACATACATATGTATGTGTTTGTTTACGTCGGGACCCTGTGTGAAAATAAGCAGCATGAGTGCTTAAAATTTTATATATTCAAATACCACCAGGGGAATGGTGATTTCCTACATGGCAATATTATGTTAGCACCAAACGAATAAAGGTACTCAGTTTCTTACTCTGTTTATTTTATTGACTTTAGCAACCAATGAAAATATTTATTTTGCATTTTTGCTGCACATAAATGCAGATAATTAGCACAGCAATGCTGTTTCACATTTATTAATGATTAGAAATGTCCACATCATTAATCATTAAGATGTAAAATATTCATTCAGGGTGATCTAATGTGATTTGCTCTCTCCTTTTTCAGCGAAATGATGCCTTGTGGATTTCATGCCCCTAAAGGCTCTTTCACCGGAACTTCTTTACATGAATTAGAAATACTGCAGAGTGCACATATACATTATATAATATTATCAACATTTAGTTGATAACAAGTATCAACATTTCATACAAAAACCTGTGTGACTTTCTGGCTAGTAAATAGACCAACTGTTTTAAACATGGCGACGCAGGTTAACATCAACACAACCGGAAAGAAACACGGTAACTCTGTAACTTTCACATTAAACCCCTCTGAACGCCTATGTTTAACTTGATTTTAAAATTCTGCAGCAGTTTTAAATATATATGGTACAACTACATCCAGAGATTAATTAAGAGGGTGCCAGATCTAAAATAACAGCAATACATAATACTGTCATGCCATTGGTGGATCATCTTTCAATATCTGTGGTCTCTATTATATAAGCAAGGCAAAAGTCCAAACCCCGCCCTCACCTGCAACAGCATGTCTCCGGGTTCGATCCGTCCATCAGCTGCCACAGCACCACCCTTCATGATGGAGCCAATGTAGATTCCACCGTCTCCTCGTTCGTTACTCTGCCCAACGATACTGATGCCCAGAAAGTTGTACTTTTCTACAATAAAGGAAAAGAATAAGAAAGAGAGGGCGAGTCAAGTTAGAAGCACAGGGTCTGAACTTTCAGTGTATTTCACATTTGTATTGATTGAAAAATTCATCAGTCATCAGAAGACTCAGAGCTTTCAATCCACAATGTAATAATAATAATAATAATAATAATCGTAATAATATCACTCAAAGTAATTAAAGACTGTACAGTAACTTTAATACATGCAGACACAGAAACTCACCCATGTTTAAAGTGACTGTGATTATATTCAGGGACATGGTGGAGTCGGTGATGCTGCTAAAAGATGAAGACTAGAAAAACAGCAAGCCAAAAAAAACACAAGTCATGAGTTTGCACACTTTTGTTCAAATTACATTTCTATCAAGTATTTTCCTCCACTGCCTCACCCGTTCCATGTGATGAGCTTTGGGTTTCCGCCGCCGCCGCCGATGTCGTCTCATTAGGCGCGAGGAACCGCTCTGCTCAGTCACACTGCTGAAGCTGCAGAACACACAAAATTACATCACTGACAACCTGTCGCTCCTCACAGGGAATAAAACATGCCCCAATCCACCACTTCACCCTGACCTGTCCAGAGATGAGCTGCTGACATCGTTAGCTCGATTAATATTGTCTAGGCAGATTACAGATATTGTTTAAACTTAAAAAGAACACTGACCAAGAGCATATAGGACAATAAGATAAACATAAATAGCCCCATTTGATAGGATCCAGTGAAGCACACATTGGGAATAAACACTATTATTATGTTTATTTATTATTATTTATTATTATTATTATTATAAACACCGTTATTTAAAAAATATATTATAATAATAATAATAATAATAATAATAATAATAATAATAATAATAATAATTCACACTAATGAGTTTTCCATAGTCTGCTGGCAGTACTGTTAAATTTTACTGATATATAGTACATTATATTTTTTCCAATTTATCAAACCTCCATGCATGAATAACCATGGTATGTACTGTGTATCATAAAAATAACTGAAGTAGCCAATGAACCATCAAATATTCATTACGCAATGGGCAACAACCCAGCAATGACCCACTGACTTCTAGCAATGCCTTAGCCACAGCCTGTAAGAGCCTATAAACTAGGGATGTGTGATGAGAAGCGATATGATACATGTGCTACAATTCAATATATTGCAATACTGTTAGCAAGCCGATATATTACCATTTTTTTAAATCTTATTTTAGGAAAACTGTCATAGTATAAAAACCACAGCGCCAATTTCAGAGGTTTGGTATAAATCTGCACGTAAGCTATTAAAACCAGTACTGGGTTTTTGAGAATTGATGCTATATCATTAAACATAATATTACGATATCTAATATTCTCTCACACCCCTGATATAAATTGAACAACCAATAATTGCAATAACCATGCAAGATGTCATAAGTAATGACCTAGCAATCATCTGGAACACCATGTCAACCACCGGAGACACCACAGCAAATATAGTAGCAAAGGGTTGCTACAACCTAGCAACCCAAATTACACAGAAAACAGCTAGCGATCCCCTGGCGACCACCTGGAACACCATGGCAATCACCTAGCACCACCCAGAGAGTTGCTTAATCTAAACAATTACTCTGAATTTCCAAAATTCACATTTTTTTTTGTGTTGCATATTAGATTTCCTGCCTTCGCCCCCAAATGTCTATGATATACTGTCATATTAATTTGATTAGGGCTTACCGGCAGCACTATACTAGCTAATGCTAACTTTGTACAGACTTTGGGAAAGCTTTTACAGTACACTGATACACTCTTCTTAATTGCCTTGCCTGGCCATCTATTAGGCTCTGAGTGTGCTTTACTGAGCAGGCTCTCAGTTGAGGGAGAGGACCATCTGTGTATGACTCGACACCAAACACAACAGCTGCTCTCAGTTGAGGCCTTGGACTCTATCAGAGGAGCAGAAACCTCAAAGCAGACCACACAAGCCTGACTGAAGCATTTGATCCAAAAGGCCCTCTTTGGCGTTAGCAAACTGTAGATCCATCCGACTAGTAGTTATAGCAGTAGGTCTAACAGTTGTTCATACCCTCAACGTAAATCATGCTTTGTATAGGAGATAGATATATATATATATATATTTATATTCTGATCAGACGCCCTGCACATTATTTATATATTTATATAGGCACACACACATATGTGCAGGGCATCCAATCAGATGAGAGCTCATTTACATATTGTTGCAACGGTGTATATCTTGAATTTCCCTCTGGGATCAATAAAGTACCTATCTATCCATCCATCCATCCATCTATCTATCCAAGTATCTCCAAAACTGCAACTTTGCAGGAAAGCGCAAAACCTAATTTAAGTCAATGGAACAGATGAAAACAGTGCACTCATCAAAACATCATCAGAAAAATAAACAAAACATCAAATAACACTTAAAATTTCTACTGCATTGCCACTTATCATACTTTACTGTGACTGGCCTTGCCATACAAGACAGTCACACCATGTGATGTCATAACCAAATGTCCAGAATTCTGATTTCATTTCTAATCAAAATAACTTCCTGTCAGAAATTGAATCATCAACCAGGGCCTGAATGGATCTTGTGCAAATATGATTCCTAAATGATGGAGCGAGCATCACTCTGTCTAGCAGTTTAGACGATCTTAACGCTAACTGCAGCCTTACACCAACTGACTTTCAAACGTTTTCTCTGTCGCAGACAAATTTCCAGTGCCACAATGTAATGATGAGAGATGTGACACACTTCCAAAGCCCTGTAATGCCATTACGCACAGTAGGGGTCCAGTGGTCTGCCCATGTTACAATACATCTCCTCTCTGTCTACAGTACAGCAGCGCAATGCTACTGCGCATGCTATCTGTGTACCTTCAGCCCTTACATCCAAACAAATTCATAGGCTACAAGTTCTGACCTACGGTGTAGTGTACTAATACAGTCACATGACCAGTTACCTCACATTTACCTCAGAGCTGTTATTACTGTATAGAGCTAGCTGCTGCTAACGCTGCTCAGTTCACCTGAGATACGGTTAGCCTAGCTGTTAACTCTCCTCAGCTATTTCACTCTAAAGCGAGTTCATCTTTTATTAATCTTCAGACCTGTATATTTAACTTTCTGAGGCTCATTCTGATGAACACACACCTCACTACAATCACTACACCCACATTTACCTCAGAGCTGTTATTACTGTATCCACTATTTAGAGCTAGCTGCTGCTAACGCTGCTCAGTTCACCTGAGATACGGTTAGCCTAGCGGTTAGCTCCCCTCGGCTATTTCACTCTAAAACTGATCCTCTAAAGCGAGTTCATCTTTTATTAATCTTCAGACCTGTATATTTAACTTTCTGAGGCTCATTCTGATAAACACACTCCACTACAATCATTACACCCACATTTATACTCAGAGTGGGCTGTGCTTTGCTCTCCAGTGTTACCCCCCGCCATTTTATCTGGCTGAAGCAGGCTGAGAGCTGGTGAGGCTGTGGTGCATTATCGGATACAGTACACCATGAAGACAGCTCCACCTATATATTAGACACTCAGACTGGAGTAGTACACAGTCCGGGGATCTTCAGTGCACTACAAGTTTACAGTTTGATCACATAAATGTATACTACATACTACTTTTAGTGTTAAAGTAGTATGTAGTGTGCAATTTCAAGTTTCTAGTGTACAGGTGGAGCCATCTTCATGGTGTCCTGCATCCAATCATGTAGGTCAGTAACTTGTTACTGTACTATAAACTACGCACAGGGGCGTAAACAGTGTGCGGTACATACTACTGTAGTGTGCAGTATAGTAGTGTACCATTACCAAAGCAGACTACGACTGGAGTAGAGCACCATCAGGGTATCTTTATTAAACCACAGATCTTCAATTTGGTCACACACTGCATACTACTATTAGGAAATGACTGTAGTACAAATCTTTTGAGTCTTTTCAGTCTGTTCAAAATCTCGAATGCATGATTAGCACCAAATTCCTTTGGTAACGCTACAGCTCTCAAATAAAATGTCATTTGGCTCATTTCATGATTGCCTCTTCCTGTACAATCCGTGCAAATGCCAACATTCTAATAATAATTTGCATTGCTAGCTTGTGGCCCATTACTGGTCGGCCTCTAGCTCTGAAGTGCTGCCAGTTTGTGTAAAGGCTGTACCGGCTTCTCTGACTCATTACATCTGGCATCTAAACTCCTGAACCTCAGCTCAGCTGCAAAGAGCTTTCACGCTGTGTTCCAGCTGGGGTTCTGTTAACTCTGGTTTCTATATGGTACATAGTACAGTACATAAAAAGCGGCACAGTTGGATTCAGGGTCTGGATTGTGTCATCGCCTGTAGGTATAACTCCAAATTGCCAATCTGTTTGGTTAACTACCAGTCATTACAAAATCCAGGACCGGAAAGAGACCCCAACCCCCCCCCACCCCCCACCATCCTTTTATACTGTCCTAGAATGCTCTCCTCATGCACATTGTTCAACAAGCTGCCCAAATCACCTTATTCTAGATTGTTCTTCATTCACAGTGCTTAAATCTACCCATTCCACCATTCATGCCATTGTAGAACCTTCTGTCCCTCATTCATCTCTCCCCTTGAGAACTTGGTCCTATCAACCTTGAAGTTGCCTCTTATTAAGGCTGTTCTAAAAGGTTCTCCTCCTTCAGTGCTGTAGAGTTCGCACAGTTTTAGAAGTGTCCCCCTCGTTCACACGGTCCTAAAAATGTTCCTTCCCCATTCACCAAGTTCTAGAACCATCTGTCCCTCATTCACACCGTCCTAAAAAAAGCTATCCCCAAACCATGGTGTTGTAGAATCATTCCCCTGCACCACATTGTTCTAGATTGCTTTGCTCCACCTGCTGTTCTAGAGCACTCTCCCCACCAACACCGTTCTTAAATGTCCATCTCTTTCAAATTGTTCTAGAGTTTCACCCTGATGTACATGGTTCTCCGTTCTGTTCATATTTCTCGAGAACCCTTCCCTTGTTGACACTGTTCTTAAAAGGTTCTTCCCCTTTCGGAGTAGTCGAGTTCTCTCCTTACTCACACAGCTTCAGACGACCGGACCTGTTGTTCACATCACTCCTAATTTGCCCTCCTTTTTTACCAAAGTTAAAACCCGGCAGTGTTCTAGAGGCCATCATGCAGAATAGTAGGGTGAGAGACGCACCGGCTGGTGGATCCGTCATCGTCCGAGTCGAAGCAGCTGCTGGACTCCAGCTCGCTGCTCATGAGGGAAGAGCGGCTGTCGTAGCCACCCATGTCCATCCCTCTGCCCACCCGCGAGTAGCCGTTCATCCTTCCACCTATAACAGACAACGACAACACTTTCTAAATGTTGGACAACAGTTCGTTATTTACACAGCATATCTGTCCATCACTAATCGCCTGATTATATAAATATATACAGCACATGCACGCTTTATGGACTAGTTCGAGTTTATGTGCTACAGACTTCCGTAGTCCCTCAAAAGAGACAAGGTGGCTTTCATACACCCACGAGAACTCCCCTTGAATTTACC
Organism: Prochilodus magdalenae; assembly: GCA_024036415.1. NCBI lineage: Eukaryota > Metazoa > Chordata > Actinopteri > Characiformes > Prochilodontidae > Prochilodus > Prochilodus magdalenae. The sequence continues at coordinate 40,827 of JAMWET010001726.1, read as the reverse complement.
AACCATGAGCTTACAGCAGGACACTTAGCAGAACACATTTCTTTCACTGAAGTGCTTAAACTACGTTACCAGAAACCAATTTAGTGACGCCATCTAACCGGCTGTCTGAATACTGGAGGAGATGAGAGAAGCCACTTAAAATACCTGCTGAAGTGGCTTCAAGCTGAGGACACACAAGTACAAGCTAACCAGGAAGTCTTTTGGGTAGCATATACATCCAAAGAGGACAGATAACCATGGAGCAATCCATGTTTGGCTTTTATACACAAGCACAATGAAAAATACACTGTCGGTAAAATAAAAATAAATAAATAAATAAATAAAAGATTATATATATATATATATATATATATGTCCCATTTCCCTACTTTCTGCTCATTCTCTCCTTTACTGATCCATGTTTTTCCAGGCTAGTAGAGGAGCATTGGGAAGGAAGGCAGACAGACGTCACTGTGCCTTTAAAGCTGCACTAAGTGACCTGTGTAAAAACGCCTGTGTCACATTTGCTAAAACTTTCACTACGTCCTGACCGTGGTACACAAGACAGATACTCCATCGGGCTCCTCTGGCTCTGCTCTGCACAACCAAGCGGAATGTCTGGCGGCGTGTTAGGAACTGCCTGTGTGCACCATGTGGGCAGCCCCGCCCATCTGCACAGGCTTTAGGAAGCGCAAACCCAAAGGTGGATAAACAAGCAGCTAGTAAAAACTGCCCATCCCTCCTTTTATCAACAGCAGCATGCATGACAAAGACAAGCAAACAGAAGAGGACAAATGAAGAAAAAGCAGGCTTAGAAAAATTAGACCCAGCCTAAAAAAAAAAAAAGGCTAAACATCTAACAACTTAAAGGCTTTAAGCCTTGATGAGGGTACGGGTTAGGCTTCAAAGCCTTGACGAGGGTATGGGTTAGGCTTCAAAGCCTTGACGATGGTACCTGTTCGGCTTCAAAGCCTTGACGAGGGTTCCCGTTAGGCTTGATGAGGGTACGGGTTAGGCTTCAAAGCCTTGACGAGGGTACGGGTTAGGCTTCAAAGCCTTGACGAGGGTACGGGTTAGGCTTCAAAGCCTTGACGAGGGTACCCGTTAGGCTTGATGAGGGTACGGGTTAGGCTTCAAAGCCTTGACGAGGGTACGGGTTAGGCTTCAAAGCCTTGACGAGGGTACGGGTTAGGCTTCAAAGCCTTGACGAGGGTACGGGTTAGGCTTGATGAGGGTACGGGTTAGGCTTCAAAGCCTTGACTAGGGTACGGGTTAGGCTTCAAAGCCTTGACGAGGGTACCCGTTAGGCTTGATGAGGGTACGGGTTAGGCTTCAAAGCCTTGACGAGGGTACGGGTTAGGCTTCAAAGCCTTGATGAGGGTACAGGTTAGGCTTCAAAGCCTTGATGAGGGTACAGGTTAGGCTTCAAAGCCTTGATGAGGGTACCCGTTAGACTTCAAAGCCTTGATGAGGGTACCCGTTAGGCTAGTCACAGCTATCTGTTCTCACAGTCGGTTTACTGCTTATTTAGCACTGTGCAAACAAACTTCTAAGCTCTAAAATAAGTGTGTGCTAGTTGAGTGCGTGCATACACTGCAGCCTCCTCTTGAGAAAGAGGTTCTGGAGGTGGGAATGGAGTGCAGCGGGAAGAGAAGAGGAAACACCTGGGCTTTACAGTTGTTTACATTTTTAAGCCCACTCTCCTCTTAATCCTACCTACTCTGGCATTCAGTAATACATGTATATTGGGGCTTCTACTGTGCCTCTTAAAAAGCTCACCCGGCTGAAACACTCTATAACTGAAAAGGGGGTGAAGCTAAACTACTGCAATCTGGTGGATGTAACATGGGAATGCAGTAGTCTGTATCATCACAAACACAATGAATTTAAAAACTGGCTGTGTAGTTTCCACATATACTCCACAGGCATTCCACATATCGTCAAAGGAATAGTTGCACCCAGAAGGAGGTGTGGGATTGCACTCTTACTGGGAAGGAAGATAAAAGTTACCAGGATCAATAACTGATGATAAATTTAGACTGACATGATCAATATTTATTGAGCTACACATACAGAGGTAGTGTCCGTCACTAATCCATCCCTCACTCAGTTCCTGCAGATTTTGCGGTAGGTGTGGAGGGACACCAGGCCTTCTGGACGTGCGACACCAAACCGTTCATCTTGGCGCTGACCACGGTGCCTCACACACAGATTCGTTTGCCTTCTCCACCAAGACAGACGGTCGCCGCAACGGTTGGTGTGCATGTAGTCCTGTGTCGTGCAGCCATCTGCCAATGGTGCTTGCACCAACAGGATGACTCACGGAGGACACCACTGCTTACTGAACACCCGCAATCGTGACTGTTGTGTCAGTCAGGTACAGTGTTAAGGTACGTCCTTGCTAACGTCACATGCACACTCAAGCATGAAACCTGATTCATTCTCATGTCTCACAATGCCGAACCTACCTACCAAGTTTCAGTGCTGTCGGTTCGTTCTTTCTGGGTGCAGCTAATTGAGCGAATACTCTTTTGAAAAGGCGTGTATATGGAAGGGGAGTGAACATGATGCTTCGTAACTTGAAAATTATTTACACACTACATTTTACACTCTTTTAAAAGGGTGAGGAGGAGCGAAAGAGTCCGGAGGAGGCAGTACCTGAATGATCGTGCGAGTGTTTCTTTCGGGGCCTGTCTCTATCTCTCCTGTGGGACACCACCGAGTCGGTCTCCGTCTCATCGTCCACGCCATGCCGGCTGCCTGCAGCTTTCGGACTGTGGGCATTGACAAATTAGAGGAAGAACGTTAGATTAGTTTCCCTCCATGTTTATGCTGCTGCCTAAGCAATTCAGTAAAACATGATGGTAGTTTTACATCTTAAAAGGAAGAATTCAGTGAAGAAGCACATTTACACATTTTGCAGTCGATCGGTCAAGACCTGTTTGGTATCTGAGGTTTGCCTCTTTAGTTCTGCACTGCAGCTACGGCTAGGCTAATGTAGCTAACATACAAGGGAAGCTACAGGCCTAAACGATCAAGCATTCGGTGAAAATCATGTGGCGTTCTTTAGTGACCTCAAATAAATAAATGTATGGTTTCTGATACCGTATGACAGCACCGCAGCTGAAGTACGGCATCATACCTAAAAGCATCAGAAGCTGGCATACAGTGTCAGAACCCACATTAGCAAGTCTGTCCGAGATGACTGAACAACTCAACATGAATAGAGGAAAGCACTAAAAGCACTTTGGCGGGTAATACTGACTGGAAGGAGGGAGGTCTGGAGTCACCGATGCCCTGCGATCTCTCTCCAGAGGGCGGCCTTTCTGACTGACTCTCGGCCACCGAGCATCCGTCCGAGTGCGACCCGTCTGCTGACACCAGCTGCACACAGAAACACACAGTACAACACATGGTTAATCGGGCATTGTAAAGGTAATCCTACTGCAGAGATTCTAAAATATCAGCATCAATTATAGCCATGAGCTAAAGTTTGAAGACCCCCCAAATTCAGGGTGCTCACTAACAGAATGGTCTGACAACACTGGATTTTTCAGCTCTGAAACGAAGCACAATAGGTACTAGCTTTGTTATTGTGTGAGTGATGTGGCACTGAGCATACAGATCCGCTCTGCTCCTCATCTGTTTTGGAAAACTCTTCACAGGCAGCAGATTCCTCTCGTTTTAGACTCGAGATTATTTTGCGGGACAGACGCCGCCAACCAAACGCATCTGGAGCTCAGTGCAGTGGTAAACAGTGTGCTGCAGCAGATGTGGAGGGCCATACAAACTTCAAATGGCCTTCAACTTGTGTGACACTCTTTGGCCAGATCAAACTAGCCTTTCGGCCCTGTCGGAGGGACTTCCAGACATGTTAACGGCCCTCTTGTTGACTCAGCTGAAGCCAAAAATGGTATTTTTGAGGGCGGCTGAAAACGGGCAAGCACTCAGTTAACTCTGTTAAGTCCAATATCGCTGTTACATGATGCCGCAGAGGCTGCGAGAAAGGTCTATTCGGCTTCTCAGTGCTGCATAAAGAGTGGCCTCTAGGGTTGCAGCTAGCCTCCGGGTCTAATAACAGACTGTTTAAGGGTCTGAGTTATAAAGTTATAAATTCAAAAATACCTTTAGCCAACAGCTCCATACACAAAACAACAGGTCTGTCAGCAGAAAATTCAGTCCTTGTCCTTTAAAATGTCTCCAGTGCGACGTCAGTGAAGCGGAATTACTAGTTAGCCTTCACGCTAGGCTAACGTTAGCCTTCACGCTAAGCTAACGTTAGCCTTCACGCTAAGCTAACGTTAGCCTCTTAACAGGGACATAAACTACAGTAGCTTACACCAACACCGCACACAAAGCACAGGAATTGAGTCTTTACCTTCCAACCTTGAGCCTGTGAGTCAGAATAAATCTGTGGAGGTGTGTGAAGCTGTTAAGTCCTTTTTTTTTTTTAAGCCAGCTAACGCTAGCTTCTAGTGCTAATTAAAATAGTGAAGCAAACATAGCTTACTCTTTTTTATTTTTACATGCGAAAACCGTCTTATCTGCCTAATTCAGTATTTATTACACAAAATGTGTTATCAGGGCACATTGGCTGAGCAGTAATGAAGACGTCTGGTGGTGTGTAAAGCTCTTTAGGGATCTATGCTAGGCTAACGGCTTCTAGTCATTGAATCAAAATCACTGGTAGTTTGGCCTTCTTGCTAACGTTAGCCGGCTAACATGGTTATAAAATAGCCTTAGCTAACAGCTCCACACAAAAAACAAATCTCTGTCTCCTGAGAATTCAGTCCTCGTCCTTTAAAATGGCCCCAGTGCGACATCAGCGAAGCAAATTTGCTAGATAGCCTTTTCGCTAAGCTAATGTTAGCCTGCTAACAGAGACAGACTACAGTAGCTTAAGCAAACAACACCACCACCACACACAAAGCACAGGAGTCTTTATTTTCCAAACTTGCATCCGTGAGTCAGAATAAATTGTGTGGTGGTGTGTAAAGCTGTTAAGGCCTTTTTTTAAGCCAGCTAACGCTAGCTTTACCTGCAAAATTCATTACTGATTCCACAAAACACATCAGTGCGCTTTCAATGAGCAGTAATGAAAACATCTGGTGACATGTAAAGCTCTTTAGGCCTCTATGCTAAGCTAACATTAGCTTCTAGTCATTCAGTCAAAATCACTGGTAGTTTGGCCTTCTTGCTAACGTTAGCCGGCTAACAAGGTTATAAAATAGCCTTAGCTAACAGCTCCACACAAAAAAACAAATCTCTGTCTGCTGAGAATTCAGTCCTCGTCCTTTAAAATGGCCCCAGTGCGACGTCAGTGACGCAGAATTGCTCAATGAGCAGTAATGAAAACGTCTGATGGCATGTAAAGCTCCTTAGGGCTCTATGCTAGGCTAACATTAGCTTCTAGTGCTAACGTCTGGCATCTCGGCCTCCAGGCCACACTGTTCAATCCAGATGGTGCTGCTGTGGGACATGAGGACTGAGGGTATGTTGGTAGAGCAACAAGTCTCCTCCTCAGCTCAGGCGATCTTACGGAGGTTAACGAAAGATGGCATCAAGCTAGTTTGGGAACTTTCTGCCCTAATCCTAATGTAGGAGCAACAATAGCTTAGCCATGAAGTGGTAGACCATGCAAACTCACAGAGTCGGGCAGTGCTGAGTGCTAAAGCTCGTATGATGCAAATATAGCCAGTCTGCTGCATTTCTCACTTCATCAGCGGCTTCATGAAATGGACCTCCGTCGCACAAGGTGAACATATTTGAGGACTGCCGGGGCCTGGACTGTTTAGGTTTTGTTTGGCTGGACAATTGTTCATGTTCGAAACAGAGCAGAGCGTCCTGTGACTCCTGTTAATCTAATCCCGTCTGGTGAGAAAGGACTCTAGCAAACAGATTCGTTGACGCACCAGTATTATTAAACAACAGCACAGCAGCAACGCGGGTCATTCTGAACCCAAATATTGAAGAACCCTAATAATAAGTCTTTCTCGTATTTTATGCTATATTCCTCTAAAGTCTACTTATGTTTGTGTGGGATATCAAGCCACAACTCAGCATCTATTGCACCCAGAAGGAATCAACCAACCGGAATAGAACTTGGTGGGTAGGCTTGACTTCACAAGACACAAGTAATTTAGGTTTTGCACGCAATGGCCTTATTGACGTACTGCGCGCCATACCGGTCACATGGAAATTATCATAGCATGCTGTTGACGACAAGGGACAGAAAAAAAACCCAAAAACAATTGATTCCGACATTCAGAAAGCAATAATGTCCATGAGTCCTCCTGTTAGTGCCAGCACCACTGGCAGACGGCTGCACTACGCAGGACTACGTGCGTGTAAACCGTTTTGACGCCTGCACTTAATAACACATCAAGGTCACCAAAGACTGCAATGGTGTCGTGCCAGACTGTCATGGAATGCCTCAGAATGGTAGCGGGTCAGTGACGAGTCCCGCTATTGTCTTGGTGGAGACAACAAATGAATTTGTCTATGGAGGCACCAAGATGAACGGTCTGGATCATGCATCCAGAGCGCCTGGTGTCACTCCACCTCCACCTCTACCGCACAATCTGCAGGAACTGTGCGAGGATATTCAAGCTGCATGGGATGGATTATCACAGGACACCATTAGGGACCTCTACAAGTCCATGCCGAGACGTCTGGCATGTGGCATAAGCAAACATGGCCGCCTGATGCCGTACTGAGAGACAGACTTCTGTAAGTGTAGTTCAATAAATCAAATTTATCATCAGTTATTGATCCTGGTAACCTTTATCTTCCTTCCCAACAGCACTGTCATTGGTAGGTGCAAGTATTCTTTTGATGGTGAGCATAAATAGACACTTTGTCACTATGCCGTTAGGACTGATAGGTAAATGAGGTCTGTTTTGATTGGCTGTCCTGAAACTCTCCTTATAACCCTAAGTTTGAATAGGCTATATGGAGGGATGTAGGTGTAGCCTGCCTGCAGCTTTTATATCAACTTTCACCATTACTTTTTATTAGCATGGCTGATAACTGGTTCATCATAGGCAGCGTGGGCTCGTGCCGCTCCCCATGGCTCATGGAGGTGTTTGGGGCTCATGAGGATGCCACACCCTTTTGTGAGCAGATTTCAGTACACTGGACCGTGACATACACCTAAATTATGACATAGCTTCATGCTTTGACACTTGCTGGTTTGAACACCTGAAGGGTTTGAGTTCTGACATCACAACAAATAGACCAAAACGGGATGCCTTCTGATGTGGTAGAACTTTTGATAGGCAGCTAGATAAAAAACGCTTTTCCATAAAATATCTGGCGTGCGTCTTCATTCTCGCTCCTCGAGAATCGTTATGCAGAGTGGAGAAATTTGGGACCACCTGAACTCTTTCATATTCAAGGAGCATGCCGAGACTCCTGACTGGATTTCTCCCAGGCGATAACCCCAGCGGCCTCAGATGGGGGTGGGGTTCGTTAATTTCTCTGCTTCGTTATGCAAAAAAGGATGTGTGAATTGTGCTGAGCTGAGGTTATGCTTGGGTGTGTCTGTACTTACCCAGCATACCACACGTCCGTTATAGCAGGGCAGTTTGGCGTTATCGTCTGTGATCTCCTCCTTGACCACCCTGCAGAAGAAAAAAATAAAAACATTTTTAAAATAAATAAAAAAAGCAAAATTACACATCTGAAAGCTATTAAACATCTAATTCTGGGAAGCCGGAACTGCGCAGATAGGAACCAGGCATGGAAATGTTATGAATCAACATCCTTTAGTTCATTTAAAAAATCTAAAAAATAAAAATTACATAAAATAAATTATTAAAAAAATTAAGAAGTACAAAAAAAGAGGAGAGTCAGAACATATGAAATTGAGACTGAGGTTTTTAATTGTTTCCTAAATGACTATAATCAGTTCGTACACCTAGTAAGGAACACAAAGGCATGAGCACTTCTGACCCGACCAAACTAGTCGAACATCAATCAAACCGCGGCTCGGCTTTTAATCCTGGGGGAGGCGTCTGGGTGAACGCATTACAATATGCAAATGAGTCAATGTCATGCGGATGAAAGGAACAAAAGTGGAGGCTTATCAGTGAAATAAGCATGCACCTCACATGCTCCCAACACACGGGGCTGGAAAAAAGCAGACGCAAGTAGGTCATCGATTAGACAGGACTGACCAGAGGGAGCGAAAATATACACTGAGAAACTCTACTTCAGCTTTACCTTAACGGTCAAGCCAAATCCCAGCAGGGGGACGCCGCCCCGCCCCCAAAACTGTCTATATAATTAAAATGGTTACCATGTAAACAAGGTCATTCAGAGGGGTCTGGCGTGAAATGCTCCACTCTAGAGAAACTAGAAGTTAGAAGTCTCCACAGTGGTGGTGATGGGAACTACACGTCTGAGGTGGAAGCCTGGGACTTTGCTTGTAGCCTGAGACTTGGTTTGAAAGTTGGTAGGAGATGACATGTTATACCAAAATGTATTTTGAAGTAGGTTTCTTGGGGCGGAGTCTAAATAACAGAGTGAAATGAGGCAAAATAGTCACCGAAGGGAAAAAAAAATAAAATTAAGTAGTTATGACAATGAGAACGTGCCTCACAGTAATGAGACCATTCACTGTAATTATGACTTAACCGTCATGTAATTAGGTAAGATTTAATTATTCAGTCAGAATCTCATTACTATGAGGCAGCAAGTCACAGAACCTCATTAGACAAAGTTATACCGTCTATGAGGTACTACAACAGAACCATGAAATATCCATTAGACAGCAAGTCGCAATTATAAGATGACAACTGTGCTGTAATAGAGCTGCACCCAGAAGGAACCGAGCGACAGGAATGAAACTTGGCAGGTGGGTTTGACATTCTAAGACATGCGAGTGATTCGAGTTTCTTGCCCAGCTGTGCATATGACGTACGCATGGATGGGCCTTATCACTGTACCTGACTGACCCAACAGCCACGAGCATTGATGCTCTTCACAAGTCATCCTGTTAGTGCCAGCACCGTTCGGCTACACGGCGCAGGACTACATGCACCACAGACCATTATGACAACTGTCCTTAACACAACGTCACCGTCACCAAAGCCTGCAGTGGTGTCGTGCCAGACTGTCATGGAGTGACTCAGATTGGCAGCGGGTCATCTCCAGTGACGAGTCCCGCTTTTTCTTGGTGGAGACGACCAACGGGTCCATGTGTGGAGGCACTGTGGTCAGCACCAAGACCAGCAGTTTGTTGTCATGCGTCACATGACCTAAGATCCAGGTGTCTCTGCACCTCCACCCCTACCGCACCATCTGCAGGACCTGTGTGAGGATATTCAAGCCGCATGGGATGGATTATCACAGGACACCATTAGGAACCTCTACACCTCCACCTCCATCTGGGTGCAGCTATTCTTTTGTGACTCCTGGTTCCCATCACCACCACTGTAAAGTAACCCGAGCTGCAGTTTCTCTGCAAGTCGACAAAAACAACTCTGTGACTTTGTTTACGACCATTTACTTACTTACACAGGCATTTTGGAAAACTGCTGGAATTCACCTTCAAGTAAAAGCGCATGTGGAAACGTCCTGATAGCGATTGCCTCGCTAAGCAGTCCTCTATAAACTGAGACCCAAACCCAAGCCAGACGTCTCACACTGAGCTCGGACAACAACCTCCAGCTTCCACAAGACAGTAAAAGCAGTTTAAGAGCAACCGAGTGTAAGGAACACAAAATTCCTGCCTCAGAGAATCCCGAGCCAAACTTCTCCGAGAGAGAGCAGCTCACGCAATAAAGACTTAAAGAACCGTTTACTGAAATCAAGCTATGTTTGTCTCTCCATGTTTATTAATAATGGTGTGCCATACAGTGCCAGAAACCACATCAAGACATCACTAAACAACCCAACATAATTTGAGCCAAACGTTTAAGCTGTGGGATGCTAATTTGTGAGGTTTAGGAAACCCCAAAAATCTCTTGGCCTTTGCAGCACATATAATTACAACTATAAGAAAGCTTAAACGAACAAACAAATAAAAAAATATATAAATTAATGAATTAAATAAGCAAGATTTGACCCTCATCCCTAGTTTTACCAATCAGCTGAAACTTTTGCTGACTAAATTTTGCATTTACAGCATTTAGCTGACGCTCTAATCCAGAGCGGCTTACAAGGTTAACCATATTACAGGTAGGCCAATGTAGTGTTAGGAGTCTTGCCCACGGACTCTTATTGGTGTAGCACAGCATAGTCACCCAGCCCAGGAATCAAACCCCCCATCTCCCAGATGGTGTGGTAGCTCCCTGATGGGTAGCGGTCTTACCCTAGCTTAGCTGTGAGGCTAACAAAGCTGAAATCAAAGTGAAGTATAATTATTATTGAATAATTATAAAGTTCAGGCTCCTGTTTTTAAGCTGTTACATACTTTTGTCCATGGTTACCAACAACAGGGTTACCAACCAATTCGAGACACTAAACAACAATTTGAGGCAATTGTTTGATGCTAATCTGTGGCATTTCAGCTTCCATCAGTTGTTAGCATGATTAGCCTCAGAGCTCCAGAACAAGCTAAGAAGCAAATTTCCAACAAACTGTGGAGAAATTCCATCTTCAACCAAACTTAAGATGGAAAACTGGTCATGGGGGATCCATCAACAGTAAGCTGAGAAAAATAATGCCAAAAAGCTCTCAAAAAATCTGGAGTCGGTCTCAAAATGCCTCTGCTTACTGTAAACATTTTCCTCATCTGCTACAGCGGTGCCACCATCAACTAATCAGCCATGCTGGTGTGTCTTGTTTGAAGGGGGAAAACTGAAGCCAGTAACACCTGTATGTTATTAGCTTCTGAACCACCTGTAGAGTAGCTCGGCAACAGCCCACGCACTGTGTACATGAACACAACCACCACCAACTGGCAGTCCAGCGTGTTAAGCGGCTAGTCCTAGCCTCCAACCCAAAACAGTGAACACAAATGATCGCAACTACAGTACCAATCAGAGAAAATCCCAGTTACAGACGTTCCCCCCAATTGTTCAGCCCTACTGAGGCTGTCTGAACCGTCCTAAGGTCTGTATTAACACTGCCTGTTGAGGTTCCTCAGTTTGAGTGTCGTATGAAGGCAGCCTAGATGCATCCTTCTCAGCCTTACCACACCCCATAAAAGATCTGTGTCAGTGCTGATTCAGTCAGGAAGGAAAGAGCCGAAGACACAAGCACTAACACAGCGGACTACACGGTCTTCTAAGGACACAGCGCAGGCAGCAAGGCATCGAGCTGCCTCTGGTTCCGCCCCAGTATGTTACTAGGCTGAACGCTGGGATGTAGCTACACCGTACTGGGATAAGCCTTTGTGTCAACTTTTAACACTCATAGCTCCGTAAGTGAGGAGACAACCCTGCGAGAACCCTGTGGCCACTTTCAACTGACTGGACGACAATGGAATCACAACGCATCATCCTTCTGTACTGTGACAGACTCCTTCAGTTCGCCAGCTGGTGCCTCGAGACAACACAACCTGACATCAGGGGACGCTGCAGAGGCGGGGACATCACAGTAAATGGGATGATACACTACGTGTCCAAAAGTATCCAGACAGCCAGTCTTTAGTGAATTCAGGCACTTTCAGGACACACATCTCCACAGCGCCACAGCATACTACAGAGTGAGGCTGAACGGGCTGGGCGAAAGATCCAACTGCGATTATTTTATTTTTTTTTTTAGCAGTATTGGAATATTTTAAATTTTCTGGAAATGGAAGTCCACTTTTCTGGTTCAACGTTTGAACGTAGCCTTAGGTCAACATGGCAGACTGTCTTGTTAATCATGGCTGTGGCCATGTACATAGTACATGGGTTGTGTCCCATTGGTCTAACTCATCTACAAGGGGTTCAATTTAATAAGTAACAAAATGGGGAAAAAAAACCAAGCAGCTCCACCAAATTTTAAATTTCATCTTTTCAAATTGTGATTTCAATTTAAAGACGATGCAGCTTCCAGCCCTAAATGTCCCCACCTAAAATTTAAGATGACATTTTTGATGTGTACAGCGTAGGCTGGAATAATTACTCTCTCAAATCACGATTTCAATCTGAAAACATGAATCTATCAGCCCTACTGTAGAGAGGAGTCGTCTGGTTTAATGTCTAGGAAAACCACCTTCTGAGGATGTAGCTTGAAGCCATTTAAATAAATAAACAAACAAACAAACAAACAAACAAACAAACAGGCAGGCTAATGCTGAAAAAGGCCACACAGCTAATGTTACAGCTGGCAATTTCTGAACATCACCGTCACCATCATGCCTCTGTAGACGTACTTCTATGGGTATTATGGAGAGGAAAGTGAATTCTCTCAGACGGACGAGGCTGAGGGACGCTGCATTACCGAACATCATATCAAATAACACATAAAGCTAGAATTTTTTTCAGGCATAATGAAAATGACTGGCGCCAAGCTGAAACACACACGTTGTTGAAATCATCTCCAAAAGGAAAGCAATGGCCGCTAGAACAGAACAGCCTGAGGTCACCATGCCAGGCATCGGCTAGAGGGGTATAAAGCCTGTACTGGGCTGAGGAGCAACGGCACTGTGCTCTCTGGAGTGATGGAGCTCCATGCAGTACCTTTGGGATGAGCTGCAGTGATCCAGAGCTAATCACCCATCATCAGGAGCTGAACTCGCCAAAGCTCTTGTGGCAACCATCAAATCCTCACAGCAATCCAGTATAACCCTTTCCCAGAAGAGTAAAAGACTGTTACCGCAGCAAAGATGGACAAACTCCCCATGAGCAGAAGAAGGGTCTAGGGGCTTGAGCACATCCAGCGTAGGATGAACTGAGAATACTGTAAGCAGGAAGATGAACTAATACGGTCAGACGGCTTCAGGTTGACTTTAAAGCTAATGAGGAATATTAGCTCACACCAAACTCACACCAGCGCCTCTGTATAATTCATTTTCTGAGATGTAAAGCTGGGGATCCCTTATCTACCACCCAAACAAACCCCTTGGAACTACTATCCAAACCACCAGCGAACCTACACACGCCTCCCAACGCATTTATGTGAGATATTAGTGGGGAGATCTGAAATTATAATGTTTTATTTATGGATTGTTTCGCCTTAATTTAAGGCCACAATAAAGATCTATTGTGACAGTCGAATAATAGATCCGATTATTGGTCCACGCAATCGATTAATCGGATTACGAGTCACTTAATTACCAGATAACTTATTTAACTACCAGTTTTTACATTCAGCTCAACGTTGTTTTATGCTTTTGCTAAGTAACAATGACGACAATGAGATAATTAACTCATTAAAACAGTAATAAAGTAAATTATATCCGGTAAATGTTACAACAGGTTACAACCCTGTTATACAGTGGGCTCTACGCTTTGTGCATTCGGCAATCTGTCTACGATCTGAGCAACTAAACTCTACAACCACAGAAACACCCGTAATGACAACCCCGACTGACAGACTACTAAATTAGTTGCCAATAAATGAATCTATGCAGTTGATTTTAGTGGGCCAAATCGATTAATCGTTGCACCTCTACACTCTGTCTGTGTCTGTGTCTGTGTCTCTCTCTCTCTCTCTCTCTCTCTCTCTGTGTGTGTGTGTGTGTGTGTGTATTTTTTATTTATTTATTTTTATTTATTTATTTTTATATATATATATATATATATATATATATATATATATATATGGCTGCCCTCTAGAAGGCGACGATTCGAATCGTCACTCGGAGACCCTTTAAGTCGACTGAGACCCTTCAAATCGACTGACAACATTGACCTTTTTTTTCCCCCCGTAAAACAGACTACAGCTTACAAAAATGCACAAGAACTTTGAGAATTATTTCAGCGCGGGGAATATAATAAATGGTTTCAGGTCTACCATTCTCCTTTTCATCTAAAATAATTTAAATATGGACTAATCTGGTTTATTTAGCAGGTCATTATTTATGAGAGATGAAAGGCGAAGGGTCCTCCTACTGAAGAAGCTGTTAGAAGTGAGATTAAAAAGACTATAACCGCTAATGTTCAGCATAAATACGAGATGCTGCCCTAATGGCAAAATGGCAACCTTACAGGAGGGGCCTAATTTAATGTAAGTCAATGGAACCAGACGTTTCTCCAGTCAGTTTTGGGCCATTGTTGTTGGACCATTCATCATGCAAGTCATGAAATGTTCACACAGTGTAAACAGCAGCTGCGGTGTGTTCAAATGGTGCATCAAAGTGAAAATGGACCAACACGGAGATCCATGCTTTTCCATGTTGCTGTTATTTTTGTAAACCACTTTATCTGGAAGTATGAAATAAGCTACAGTATAGATAAACCTGCCTACAACCCCACCAAAGTAGACTCAGGCCAAAACAACACAATGCTAACACACCGTCCCAGACACAGGCTGGCATATTCATAATCCCTCCATGTAACAGCTTTCTGTGAGGGAGCTTTTAGAGGTGGACGTCTGGTTCCATTCACCACCACTGTCTGAAATCATTACTCTTAAACAGAGAGTTAAACAGAAATGAATTAGCCAGGAAATTTTAAAACTGGGTGGAATTCCACTTTGTAATTCCACCCAGACAGACTGTAACCCGACAGACAAACGAGACCCCTCACACACTGCCGCCCACCATAATCACCTTTACAAAGGAAACTGTATTTAAACAGATTCTGATTAAAGGAACGTGAAGAGGCGAGGCTGAGCTGCCAACCCCGCCTCATTCTGGTCTACATCTGGTGGGAGATGAAGCAGGTTTAAGTTTTTAAATAAGCTGTGCTTTTTTTTTTTTTTTTTTTTTTTTTTAAAGGTGGAGGAGGAGCTCCGAGGAGAGGGAATATCAACCTCGGCCGTATTTCAGAGGGGAGCGTGGGCTGTAAAACTGACAGTCGGCGGCGTATCCCAGCATTCCACAGCGGCCTGCTGCAGTTGTTCCAACTCGGCATTCCTCTCCGTCGCTGGTGCAACACACAGGAACAAGGCAGGAGCCGTGCTCAAAGAGGAAGTTTACACAGCAACAAGGTGCCGGCTGAGAAATCCGACTTTAAAGAGCAATCCCATGGGTTTTCCTTAAACGCCTGCCTAAGTCTGTGATGTAAATAGAGTCAGCCGGAGTAGTTTGACACAAGATGGCACGTTACAGACAAGGCGGGTAACTTAACTGATTCCCTTACAGTGGCAGTGAATGGAACCAGGAGTCACATTGTTTACAATGCAAACAGAAAGCCATTCATACTCCGTAACACCCAGCTATAAACAACTAGTGTACATATATGTGTCTACTGAGATGTTATATGTACTATGGCTGATGGTACAGCAGTTAATCAATGAAAAATACACCAGGACTACTTTGCCTTAGTACGCCCTCCATGTATCCCTCCACCATTAATCCCATACTACTATTATCACTGTTTATTTTTTAGTTAAAAGCCAAAACTTTCAACTCAAAACTACCCAAATACAATTTCTCAGGCATAGGACAGCATATTAATAACCATTTCATGTAACAGCTTACTATGAAAGAGCTTTTCAGAGCTTCAGACGTCTGGTTCCATTCACCGCCACTATGAACAAACCCCGAATGACTCAAATATGACATTTTGCAGACATTTGATTAGAAACATCCATGAAACTCTCCTTTAAAGTGCAACATCATGACATTTATGTCATTATTTAATCAGCTTGAATTATGAAAGACCATCACCTTTAACTGGAGAGCTTTAAACGTAAACATAGCACACACGCGAGTCGACTCACTGAATCACTTCGCTATCTTGAAGGCAAGCGACCGATGCAAAAGAACCGATTCATGAGCCGTTCATCGCTACACAACTTCAATGCTTAATCTAAACGACCCATTTTGCCTTTAGACACAACCCAGAAACCGAACGAGCTAAATAAGCAGGGGGGTTCTTTTAAGACCACCCATTTAAACCCACAGAATTGAAGGAAAAGAGGGGCCTGATTGGTGGGGGTGTATTTTAACTCGGGCCATTCATGTTAAGAAGCTAACTACATACACAAAGTCTGAACTGACTCTGTGAGGGTGTAGTTGGATCTGGGTCACCTCCAAACCTAGCAGCACACACATTCATTCACACAGCCGGTTAGTCTGGAAGCCCACCTCCCTATAAGCCATATTAGAGGGCAGGCCAGTCTTAAAATGGATGCCGAGGGGCAAAAAAGACAGGGAAGGGGGGAGGAGGAGGAGGAAGCCCACCCTCCATTCACCCCAACTGAACTTCTCCAACATTCAGAGTCAAAGAAAAAGCTAGAGTTGGAATTTTTCGGTTCCACCTTAAATGGTGCAGCAGTTACAGTCTGACGCCTCAGGCGCCCGAACGTAACTGCTGCACCATTTAAGGTGGAACGGAAAAGAGGGGGAAAAGCCTCGCGCGGAAGCACGGATCACAGGAAAGGAACACTGCTTGTAAAAAGTGTTAAGAGTTAAACAGAACAACCCGAAAGAGAAAGAAAGAAAAGGGTTTAGACGCTAAAACAAAAAAATAAACTCGGAAAAAACACCAGAGACGCACCCAAAGTCGTCGTCCATAGACTTGAAGAAGAATTTGTAGTTGGGCTTCTTGAGCGCATTTCGGAGGTCCGACAGAGTGACCCTCTCCGCAGGCACGGCCAGTTTGACCAGGTACGGAGTTTCCTGCTCGTCGAGGTGGTAGATAACTTTGGTTTCCCCCATGGCCGAAAGCTTGGGGAAGGCGGCTCGGCGCTCATCCAGACCCGGGCTTCCCCCCTTCCCCTTCCCGGGAACGGGCTTCGAGCTGCTCCGCTTCGCAACCACACCACTTTTTTTGCTGCTTTTTTATTCAGCCCCCACTCCTCCTCCACCACCTCCTCCTTCTCCCCCTGCTGCTGCTGCTTCTCCTCGCTTTCTTTTCTCTCCTTCCCTTCGCGTCCGGGAGTCCTTGGGAACCTCCAACGCGCAAACACAAAAGTATTCCCAGGCAAAAGTTCGCTCCCAAAACGCTCCGCAATCGTGTCCCGTTTCGGCCCGGCGGAAAACGTGCTGGGAATATTGCGCTGGAAAACAGCCGTTTCCAAGGAAAAGCTCGTCCGTCCGTCGGCCGCTCTCCCAGAAGGGTTTTTTGTATTGCTTTAATTGATGTGAAAGAGAGTGGGACAAGGTGAGGAACCGGCGCCCCCTACGGGCGAGGGCCGGAACTACAGGGAACTGAAGGGCGCGTTCCAATCCGCGTACCCTAACTAACTCCAGTAGAGCCCCACAGCAGCACGACAGACAGTAGTAGACAAGTTACAAGACATGAATAATAGAAGGAAGATAGATAGATAGATGACAGACAGGCAGATAGATACAAATAGCTAGACACAGACCAATAGAAAGACAGTTAGCTAGCTAGCTAGCTAGAAGATAGATAGATAGATAGATAGATAGATAGATAATTAGACAGACAGACAAACATAGCTACCTAACTAAGATGAGACGGACAGATAGCAGCAGCAGCATGACAGACAGTAGTAGACGAGTTGCAAGACATGAATAATGGAAGGAAGATAGATAGATAGATAGATAAATAGATAGATAGATGACAGACAGGCAGATACAAATAGCTAGACACAGGCCAATAGAAAGATAGTTAGCTAGCTAGTAAGAAGATAGATAGATGGATAGATAGATAATTAGGCAGACAGACAAACAGATAGCTACCTAACTAAGATGGACAGATATACATACATATATAGATAGAGACAGACATACAGATAGCTAGCTAACTAAGATGGACAAACATTCATATAGATAGAGAGATGGATAGATAGACAGACATAGAGAGCCAGCTAGCTAAGATGGACAAACATACATATAGATAGCAAGATAGACAGAGCTAGAACAGATAAGATAGACAGTCAGATAGATAATCAGGCAGAGAACAAAAAGTCAAGTATAAATAAAATATATAGCATAAATAACTAAATTAAAATGAAATTGTGTTTTGTGCTCGTCCCCTTGCGCCCTAGCTTGTTGTTCCCTAGGTAAAACAGCCAACAGGGCTTTTGTGTGGTCCTGCCCAAAACAGTCAAGCTAAAAGAAGCAGATTAAAAGAATTAAATAATAAATGGCACGCTTATTATGCTTATATTAATAAAAAAGAGTAAAAATAGCAAACATGTATATAAAAAGTCTAAAGTATAAAATGCACTGTTATTAGTAATTAAATCAACAGTTACATTGGTGAGACTTGTAAAATGCATGTAGGCCAGTGCTTTTATTATTTATAATGTTTATATTGTTGTTCTGTTCACCTGTCTTATTTTTTGTACTGAGTACCTTGCTATCCCTTTGCTGCTGTAACACTGTAAATTTCCCCACTGTGGGACTAACAAAGGATTATCTTATATTAAAAATGTGTAAAATAAAACAAAATACTACAAAAAAAAGTAAATAGCAAAAAGTAACAGAACGTTTTTCGACTATATTGATGCACTGGCCTACATACACTACATGGATTTTACGAGTCTCACCAACATAACTGTTGATTTAATTACTAATAACAGTGCATTTTATACTTTAGACGTTCTCAGTCATGGTCCAGTAATTCATTTAGTTATAGCAAACATAACTACAGCAGTTAAAATAAAGATAAAACACTTTTACTAATATGTCAAACTCCCTCTGTCAGGTACAAACATCATGTAACAGAACACAGCCGCTTATTTTTGCGCTGAATTAACATTAAAATCACTAGTAAACAAACAGTAAATGAAAGACGCAGACAGACGTCTTAAATCAGTAGATTACTTTATTAAAATCAAGGAGATCAGAAATGAAATAATATTTAAAGGCATATTTAAGTAAAGGCACCTCTGAACTACATAAAGTACAATTACATGGTAGATGCATTTAAAGGGAAGACAGTCTCCTGATCTTTTTAGGATCGTTGAAGGTCACACGTGTGCTTTGTAGGCCATGAATTCTGAATGAATGTAAGGACAACATGGTTCCCCTCTGAACACTGTACATTAGTTCAGACACTCATGGCACTCTGAAAGTGATTTATTCAGCCCAGCGAAACATTGCACACATTCATTACATGAAGTGACTCGTTGTTCTATGGATTTACAGCACATCCATTAGATGATAGTCAGCATCTGCATGTACTTAGTCTTCCACCTGCAACAAGAGACACACAGACAAACATGAACGACTTTAAACCATTAACAGTGAATCAAAAAGAAATTAAAGTACATGCTGGGTAATGCATTCCAACGAATGTCCTGCCCACAGCGAGAGCCGCAGGAATCAGCAAGACTTCCAGGCTCTGACCATGCCGTGAAAAGATTTACTGTGTGCCTTAGATGACACCACATTCATCACTTGGAAAAATGAACGGGCAACACAAAGGCAAGCCTGGGCAGCTACCATGCGGGACGACTCTTTACGCACAGTTGCCCTGTAGGAGCGTGAGTCGCCCCAAAATGTGACCTTCTGCACGGGTCAACGACTGTTTGTACAAATCTGATCATACCTGCAGCTTCATGAACGTGGCCTGTTCAAGCAGATCCACTCCCTCATGGAGTCAGTAACAGCCCATGCTCCATACATCAAGCCCCCAATGGGCCATCCTCCACATTGCTACCTGCAGTAGAGACAGAAAGCACATGAATTTCACCCACCAGCCAGAAATATGAACAAACTGTTGTGCAGGTTCTAGATAAATGTTCCTGCCACAGCGCTATTAAAGGAATAACCAGGATATCCCATCACATTAGGCTGTTACAGGACTTATTGTGTGCCTTGTTTGACACCACATTCATCTAGAAGAAAATGAATGGGCAACACATAAAGGCAAGAACTGGAACACGTTTTGATTAAGACTACTGTTTACCTAGAATTGAATTTAGCATAAAGAGCAACACATTTTCTACAATCACAGACATACATTCATTCCTTTACATACCCATTAGCCATCAGGAGACTGAGAACATAAAATGCCGAGCATAACTTCATCTTCAGCTCTACCTAACATATTAGCTTGCTGAGCTCCACGTGGTCCCTCCCTACTATGCAATGCTGCACCCTTCTTTTTGATCACTAGAAGGACCACTAGGTGTCCATCGTAAAGCCAGAATACATTCCTCTCTTTTGTCATATAAAAATAATTAAAATAATATATCCACAGTAGCTTGATTTCTGTTTTAAGCCTTTACTTTAAAAGCATGATATATTTATAAACGTGATTATTTTGAAAGTCTTCAAAAAACGAACGCAGGACCGTGTCTTTTATTTTGAAAGTGAGGCCCTGTCTAAATTGGGAAGCACATCCGGTCTCGTTTCCGCTCGCTAGCAGTGGAGAATTTTTTTTGTATTTTTTTCCCCACGAGCATATAATTTATGGAGGTAGCACAGTCTCAATTTTAGCCGAGGAATGCTGTTAGAAAACTGTTTGCTTATTGTGTTCATGCGCTATATCTTTGTTCTCTTGGAAAAAGCAGGAAGTGGGTGGGGACTTTTATTTGTGGTTTGGGGTCCTGTGGTCGTGGCGCTTTTGCCAGTTAAGCTAAAACACGAATAATTAATGAATAATGTAATTTAAAAAACAGCAAGTAAAGAAAAAAATATATAAAATATAAAAAAAATAAAAACGAAATAAATAAAATTAATACCACAACTAAAATAAAAATAGTCATTAAGAAATATAATTGTATATTTAATATACCTCCCCAAAAATCAGGAACATATTAACATATCTAACAAATTAAAAATATAAAACAAACTTTAAAAAAATAATAAATGAAAGAAAATAAAACCTTGAGGTTACCCGGTCAACCCGGCGCTATGATGACTCTTCCCTAAGCTCTGACTGCCTACGACATTTGCTAACGGCGGCGTCGGTATGACAGTGCTGAGAGGTTGGACTATGACACACGGTTAGCATATGAAAATCTGAGGACAGAGCCTGTCTGTAGACTGCACACGGAAAAGGGTGAGTAACTAACATATAACTAAGATGAATTCAGCTTCCCATTTGCCGTTTACTTGTTCGAATTGTCCCGTTCCACCTTAACTGGTGCAGCAGTTACATTCTGTATGTAACTGCTGCACCATTTAAGGTGGAACGTGACAATTCGAACAAGCAGCTGGCGAATGGGAGGCCAACTTGGGCTTAGTATTTATAGGATGCTGATATGTTCTGTAGGGTAGTCTAGCTAAGCCTTGTCTAGTAAGCAAACTGGGTTAGCTAAGCTGAGACCTGATAGACTCTGACATGGATCAAGTGGGGTCTGAAACTGCCCCCCATAGAGTAACAGCTTTACTGAAGTTTGCTTGATTGAATGAAAAGGCTGCCTGGCCAGTCAGTCATCCAGCCAGCCCTGACCATAACTTACTAACAAAGCCTGCGGCTATTTCTGACCCAACTGCTTTACATGTCTAACCAGCTGCTGGGGTCACTTTTAGTAGCTGCCTCATCCTGGGGCAGTTATTCACCCAGTATGTAGGTGAAGGGGACTTATACACACCCTTTTGCAATGTACTACTGTTCAACAAAGTTTGACGTCTGTTCATATCAGTATAGACACTATATTACCAAAAGTATTCGCTCGTCTGCTTCACACGCATATGAGGGACATCCCATTCTTTACCCATAGGGGTTAATATGCCGTCGGCCCACCCTTTGCAGCTATAACAGCTTCAACTCTTCTGGGAAGGCTTTCCACAGGGTTTGGAATATGTATATGGGAATGTTTGACCATTCTTCCAGAAGTGCATTTGTGAGGTCAGACCCTGATGTTGGACAAGAAGGCCTGGCTCACAGTCTCTACTCTAGTTGGCGTTCTATCAGGTTGAGGTCAGGACTCTGTGCAGGCCAGTCAAGTTCTTCCACACCAAACTCGCTCATTCGTGTTGCTTTGTGCACTGGGGCCGTCCTCAAACTGTTCCCACAACGTTGGGAGCATGAAGTTGTCCAGAACGTCTTGGTCTGCTGAAGCATTTAGAGTTCTGGTACTAAGGGGCGGAGCCCAACTCCTGAACACTAACCCCACACCATAATCCCCCCTCCACCAAACTTTACACTCGGCACAGTGCAGTCAGACAAGTACTGTTCTCCTGGCAGCCGCCAAACCCAGACACCACATGGAGAAGCGTGATTGGTCACTCCAGAGAACATGTCTCCGCTGCTCTAGAGTCCAGTGGCGGCGCTTTGCATCACTGCATTGAACGCTTTGCATTGTGCTGGTGATGTAAGGCTTGGATGCAGCTGCTCAGCCATGGAGACCCATTCCATGAAGCTCTCTACACACTGTTCCTGAGCTGATCTGAAGGTCACATGACATTTGGAGGTCTGTAGTGATTGACTCTGCAGAAAGTTGGTGACCTCAGCGCACTATGTGCCTCAGCATCCGCTTCCCAATCGCTTCCACTGTGTTATAACACCCCTGATGATGGTGGAATATTGATTGTGGAATATTTAGTAGTGAGGAAACTTCATGACTGGACTTGTTGCACAGGTGGCATCCCATCACGGTACCACGCTGGAATTCACTGAGCTCCTGAGAGCGACCCATTCTCTCACTGATGTTGATAGAAGTAGTCTGCATGTCTAGATGTCTGGTTTTATACCCCTGTGGCCATGGAAGTGACTGGAGCAGCTGAATTCAATGATTTGGAGGGGGGAGTGAATACTTTTGGCAGTACAGTGTGGCAATACCTATATAATGTATAGGTGCAGAGCACAAATGGTTTATACATCAGTCTTTTCTTTACAGCTGAATTCCACTGACCTTTAGAATCGCAGCATGGTTAAATCATAAGGCTGTAAACAAAGCCGTACTAGATGGAGGTGTCATGCACATCTTGATGGATTCGCTATAACACACCCACTGTAATTCTGATAAGGCTTGTTAATGAGCTGATAAGTTGAATCGGGTGTGTGTCCAGGACCAGGGTTGAGATACAGTGGTCTAGGGAAATGCACAGACATGACTTGTTCACAGTGGTGGTGATGGTAACCAGACATCCGAAGAGTTTAAAGGTGCCATATATATTTAGTATGTGAAAGTATATGACTTTGTTTGGGGTGGAAAACACCCCAACCCAATTTACACCTTATGACATGGTCCAAGAACGAAACAAGCTGCTCTCCCTTTTTTGCTGAGCTCATGAATATTCTGATTAGCTCTGCTTTGATTGGCTGGTTTACAGTGAGGCACCACAATGACCCATCACATTAAAATAGACTAAATAAAATGTGCCTCCATGTAAAAAAGCTCTCTCCTAATACTGTTTAGCATTAGCATGGCTAACTAGTTACTTGGAGCTAATGCTAGCAGCTAACATTACCTATACTAGCTACTTGCTTTCCATCTAGATATCAACACACAGTAGACTAAAGTTGTTCCTCACTATGAACTCCAGTCCTAAGTCTGCTATTCCAACCACGAACACAGGACACAATCACACAGCATGGCTGCTACTTACAACGCTGCTGTTGGGGATGTGATGCTAGGGACAGATATAGATCATCAGATAGCTCTATGGCTAGACCTACTACTTGATTCCCAGAGGGAAATTCAAGGGTTAGGGTTAGTAGGTTAATAAAGGTGGAGCTGGTTAGGGTTAATAAAGGTGGAGCTGCTACTCTCTTCAGTCTCTTAAGGTCGTGTGCTGAGCGAAGCTGCTCCATATTGTCCAAATTACAGTCGTTCGTCATCCTTTTAAAGATGTGGGAGCTGAAGTGGGCTTCCTATTCGCCAGCTTGTTTTGTTAAGTCTTCCATTCCACCTTAAACGCCGCTATAGTTACTTTCTGGTACCTGTATAAACTGCAGCATTTAAGGTGGAACGGAGCATTTGATTAAGAAGCTGGTGAACAGGTAGCAACTGCTGGGAAAGCATTGCTGGAATAGGCTACAGAAGTGCCAACATTCCCTTTCCAGCCTGGAGCAGCAGATTTCTCCTATTGTCCACCATTTTGGTTGCTGTAGCTCCGTTGTGGTTGTATGGGAATGTTGGGGCGTAATGAGTCTCCTAATGAGTCTGTTGTGTAACAGTGCTGGATTTTGAAGGAGGAACAACAGTGTTTGAGGCTCGGGGTATGTCAGGACTATGTACCGAACTCGCTGCATCCAACTATGACAATGTAAATATGTCTGTCAACATTTCCATTCTATGGCACCTTTAAATGGTACAAAGAAGTTATAACCAGTTAGACTGGCTACGGCTATTTTGCCTGACGTCCGAGACATTGTTATATGCTGCTTTTAAGAAAAGACTTTGGCCTCAAACATAGTCACACATAGTTGAGTCACATTATTATGACCACCAGCTAATATCCAGAGCGCTGCGGCCAGCAGATAGCAAGGCTGGGAGTGACTCAGTAAGGTCCTGGTAGGTTGTCACAGGTATCTGGAGCTGTGCTGACTGCAGTGCATCCCACAGCTGCTGGAGGGTGTGTGGGGGAGGATCCTAAGAATGAACATAACAATCAAGATGGTCCCACAGACGCTCAGTTGGGGTCAGGTGTGGGGAATTAGGTGGCCAGGGCAATGCCGGACATTTCTAGTTGTATGTCACGTCGCACTGTCTTGCTGGAAGACCCCATCTGCCCCAGAGAAGACAGTCAGCATGTATGGGTGTGCCTGATCTGCGAGGATGGATTCACACCCAAATCATCTGAGAGTGCCATCCACACGGATGAGTGGGTCCAGAGAGTGCCACCAATATGTGACTTCCTTCAATAGCTATGTGCTGCCGGCATCAAAAGTAGGTGGTCATAATAATGTGACTCGTCTGTGTATTTTTAAAATACATTTATGGTGGTAAAGGGTAAACAGACACCAAAGAGCCTCTCCCACTATTAGGGGCGTGCAGTGACCTTGTAGAGCCCAGAACTAGCCGAGGTTAAAATGTGCCTGGTCGGTTTGAGATAATTCCAGAAGGGTACGTGAGTATCCTTTCACCTCAGTGACGTGCCGGAGGTAAGTTTCCCCTGTCTGTGGTCACACTGAAATATAATCCTGGTACTCTGGAAGTGGGAAGTGTCTGCCAGGTTTCTGATTTGTCCTGTAAGGGTATGAAATCTATGTATAACTCATTGTATCCAGGGCAGCAGGAGCATTATGAAGTTTCTGGGTCCTCTGAGGTCCTTGGGTAATTCAGCCTTACAAAGCTGAGGCTTTAGGGCTCTTAGCAGGTTCGCTCTTATGTAAAGTAATATGTTGTGATTGAGCACATTAATAAACCCCACGTCTAGATTCTTCATTTGAGGTCAACAGCCATGACCTCAAAAGTGCTTATGTTACTGGGACGGTCGTGTCCAGCATTAGACAGGTTTAAAAAAAAAAAAAAAAAAAAAAAGGCGTGGCACTGCATCCTCGTATTTTATTAGCGTTTTATTTACTAATTTATGCATTTTATTATTAATTATCATTTTTTTGGACGTTTTTTGACCTAAAAGTGCCATTTAATGTTATGTTGTTATAATTTCTATAGTTATAATGTAATAGGAGACAGTTCTGTGAATTTTATACAGTCGTGGGCTGGAGGTTAGGGAACCAGCCTTGTGGCCTGGAGGGTTAGCCGGTTTGATTCCCGGAACTGACAGTAACTGACTGAGGTGCCCTTGAGAAAGGCACCTAACCCCCGCAACTGCTTCCCCGGGGCACGCCGTGGATAGGGCTGCCCTACGCGCTCCGGGTAAGTGTGCTCACTGCCCCCTAGTGTGTGGGTTCGCTCTAGTGAGTGTGTAGTGGTGGTGTTTCACTTTCATGGATGGGTTAAATGCGGAGACAAAATTTCCCCACTGTGGGATTAATAAGGGATTAAAATCTAAAGGGCGGGTGGTGGGAGTAGCGGGCAGATGTCAGAAACGCAGGCCAGAAAAGTAAAGATCACTGACTATATACCCAGTTTTGTCCTTTTGTCTGTAATTGTGGAGCCAATTGTGGAACCAGTAGAGTAGCCAGTAGGCCCAGCACGTTTTGTTTTTAGACCAGGCACAATCCATTTATTTTTCAGCTCCTAGTCCTCCGTCCGGCACAACATCACTCCATCGGGGAATGAACACTTCTTCAGGTCTTCTTTTCAGGAGGAAAACTATTTAAAATATTCACTTACAACTAAATAACGTGTGACATTGACTCATGTGCATGTCAAACGATATTGCCTCGAGTTTCATTGGGTTTAACAAGGTCATGTGACATTGTGACTCGCCTACTGGCTAACTGCAACAAATGTCATCCATTCCACCCAATAAGGTGATTAATGCATCATTTATGTGTTGCATCAGTGTTTCTCTTCAGCATGCAGTGCATTACTCCCAGTATATCATACATTACAAACTCCTGTAGCGTAAACCAATCCTGACTGCCAGGTCCTAGCCACTGAGCCACCACATTTCAAAGATTCTATTTGTTTTAGGCAGTTTTTAACGTTATCGCCATTATTTGGTTAAAGTGCGATAGCAGGTTTCCACAGAGTAGTGTTACGGTTGAAGTGCGATAGTAGGTTTTCCACAGGCTAGTAGCGTTACGGTTGAAAGTGCGATAGCAGGGTGTTTTCACAGTAGTGTTAGCAGTTGAAGTACGATAGTAGGTTTTCTGTAGTAGTAGTGTTTTGAGTACGATAGTTAGGTTTTCTCTAGTAGTATGTACTCAGCTTAAGTGCGATACGTTTTTCTTGTAGTAGTGTTGTACGGTTGAAGTGACGATAGTAGGTTTTCTTGGTAGTAGTTTTTACGGTTGAAGTGACGTGCGATAGTAGGTTTTTCTTGTAGTAGGTGTTACGGTTGAAGTGCGATAGTAGGTTTTCTTGTAGTAGTTTACGTTACATGGTTGAAGCTGCGATATATAGGTTTTATCTTGTAGTAGTGTTACGGTTGAAGTACGATAGTAGAGTTTTCTTTCTTGTAGGCAGTGTTACGGTTTGAGGTGCGGATAGTAAGTTTTCTTGTTAGTGCAGTGTTACTTGTTGAAGTGCTATAGTAGGTTTTCTTGTAGTAGTTTTACGGCTGAAGTACGAGTAGGTTTTTCTTGTAGTAGTGTTACTGTTGAAGTGCGATAGTAGGTTTTTCTTGTAGGTTTTGCGGTTGCGAGTAGCAGGTGTTTTGTTTTCACAGTTGTAAAGTTGAAAGTACGATAGTAGGTTTTCTTTGTAGTAGTGGTTATGTGTTTGGAGTATCGATAGTACGTCAGTAGGTTTTTCTTGAAGTTCGTGTTACTGTTGAAGTGCGATAGTAGGTTTTCTCTTGTAGTAGTGTTACGGTTGAAGTACGGATAGGTAGGTTTTCTTGTAGTAGTTTTACGTTAGAAGTGCGATAGTAGGTTTTCTTGTAGTGATATGTATACGGTTGAAGTACGATAGTAGGTTTCTCTTGTAGTAGTGTTACTGTTGAAGTGCGATAGTAGGTTTTCTTGTAGTAAGTGTTCGGTTGAGTTCGGGAAATAAGTAGTTTTTCTGTGTAGTAGTGTGTACGGCTGATCTGCGATGAGGAGTTCTTGTAGTAGTTTACTTTTGTTGAGTTTGAGCAGTGGTTTTCTTGTAGTAGTTTTACGGCTGAACGTGCGAATAGGATTTTCTTGTAGATAGTGTTACGTTGAAGTGTTGCACTATAGGACAGTTTTTCTTGTAGTAGCGTTACGGTTGAAAGTGCGATAGCAGTGTTTTCCACCAGTAGTGTTACAGTTGAAGTACGATAGTAGGTTTTTCTTGTAGTAATGTTATGGTTTGAAGTGCGATAGATAGTAGGTTTTCTTGTAGGCATGCTTACGGTTTGAGTGGCGATAGTAGGCTTTTCTTGTAGGTAGTGTTGCCGGTTGAAGTAGATAGTAGTTGTTCTTGTTTGTAGTAGTAGTTACGGCTGAGGTTGGCGATAGGTTTTCTTGTGTAGTCAGTGTTACGTTGTTGAAGTGCGATAGTAGGTTTTCTTGTATATTTGTAGTGCCTCGGAAGTGCGATAGGGTTTCTTGTGTAGTGTTTACGGTTGAAGTGCGATAGTAGGTTTTCTTGTTAGTAGCGTGTTACGGTTGAAGTGCGCGCTAGCAGTTTTTTGTTTGTAGTAGTGTTACGGTTGAAGTACGATAGTAGTTTTCTTGTAGTAGTGTTATGGTTGAAAGTACGATAGTAGGTTTTCTGCGTAGTAGTGTTACGGCTCTGAAGTGCGATAGTAGGTTTTCGTTTGTAGTAGTGTTACGGCTTGAAGTGTAGTTTTTATGTAGTAGTAGTTTTACGCCTG
Source organism: Prochilodus magdalenae (assembly GCA_024036415.1). Taxonomy (NCBI): domain Eukaryota; kingdom Metazoa; phylum Chordata; class Actinopteri; order Characiformes; family Prochilodontidae; genus Prochilodus; species Prochilodus magdalenae. The sequence continues at coordinate 12,638 of JAMWET010001726.1, read as the reverse complement.
AAGTGCGATAGTAGGTTTTCTTGTGTAGTAGTGTTACGGTGTTGAAAGTACGATAGTAGGTTTTCTCGAGTAGTAGTTTTACTGGTTGAAGTGCGATAGTAGTTTTTTCTCAGTAGTAGTGTTACGGTTGAAGTACTCGATAGTAGTCGTTTTCTTCACGTCAGTAGTGTTACGGCATGAATGTGCGATAGGGTTTTCTCTGTAGGTTAGTGTTAGCGTGTTGAAGTGCGATAGTAGGTTTTCTTGTAGTAGTAGTTTACGGCTGAAGTGGCGATAGTGGTTTTTACTTTTTGTAGTAGTGGTTACTGTTGAGTGGGTATAGTAGGTTTTCCCTCACAGCTAGTGTTAACGCGCTGGTGAAGTGCCGATAGGGTTTTTCTTGTAGTGGTGTTACGGTTGAAGTGGAGGTTAGTAGGAGTTTTCTTGTAGTGGTGTTACGGTTGAATGCGTTTCTTGTAGTAAGTTACAGTAAGTGCTAATAGTAGGTATTCTCGCAGTAGTGGTTACGACTGAAAGTACGATAGTAGGTGTTTCATGTTTTGTAGCAGTGTTACGGCTGAAGTACAGCGAAGTAGCGTTTCTCGTAGTAGTGTTACGGCTTGAAGTGCGATAGGGTAGGTTTTCGTGTAGTAGTAGTGTAGCGGATTTGAGTACGATAGTAGGTTTTTCGATGTGAGTAGTGTTACGTTGAAGTGCGTTTCTTGTAGTGTAGTAGTGTTACGGTTGAAGTGCAGATAGTAGGTATTCTGCTCCGTAGTAGTGTTACGGTGTTGAAGTATGATAGTAGGGTTTTTCTTGTAGTAGTGTTACGGTTTACGATAGTGGTCAATAGTAGTAGTGTTGCGGTTGTAGTGCGTTTCTTGTAGTATGCTTCGAAGTACGTGCGATAGTAGGTTTTCTCGCAGTAGTGTTACGGTTAGAAGTGCGATAGTGGTTTTCTCCGCAGCTAGTAGTGTTACGGTTGAAGTGCGGGGATAGTATAGTAGTTTTTCTCGCAGTAGTGTTTACGGTTGAAGTGCGATAGTAGGTTTTCTCACAGTAGTGTTTACGGTTTTAAGTGCGATAGTAGGGTTTTCCATGTGTACGGTTAGTTAAATCAGCAAATGAAGCCTAAGGGCTGAAGAGTTCTGCAGAGCCCTGAGCATGGTTAGCTAAGCATGCCAAACAAACCTGCTGAGCTAGTCATAGTTTGTATGGGTTCCATGCTGAGAGCTGGCATATGGGTACGTTCTGCAGTCCTTCAGCTCACACTGTGGCATCATGTGAGATAAAGCATCCTGTGGCAAGGAACGAACCAAGGCCCAGAGAATACCTTCAGATAGTGTGGAGGTTCTCAAAAGATCTAGGACCATTTACATTGGTGTATAGAAAACCATTACATTACGTTATATAAGGTTATTTTAATCCATAGTGAAGGGCTCTTCACAACTTATACCTCCGCATAAAGGCATGGTTCTTTAGCAGAACCAAAAATGGTTCCCCTACTGTCTCACTCATAGAAACCTTTTTGCGTGATCTGCGGCACCTTTAAAGAAGAAAGTGTAGCAGCTTTGTTTTGTTTTTACCATGGTGTGAGTCCTGTGGCTCAAGTGGGGTCATGCGTGTCTAATGTCCCTCTATGAAACTCAGCCTGAGTCACAGATGTTTTGGAAGGATACAGTGTCACTCTGGGTTGGTGTCAGAGTTGCTTTGTGTAACGTTTGTGGCCGAGCTACATGATGATACCTTACTGTGCCGTAGGCAGAAACACCCTTCGTTTGTTTCATTTCCAGCTAAAAAAACAGAGATTGAATCTCAAGTCACTTTATTATAAATTATAGTTTCTAAACATGTTATCCAAGAGAGAAAATTTTCACAGAAGCCTCAAAGACTATGTATGTATTTGCCTTTAGCTTCGGCAGTCTTTTCGTCAGCAAACATGCATTTAGTTTTCTCAAGGAAAGAGGCTGCAGAGGGACACACCTCTGAAACAACAGTTCAGTCCTAAAATTTTAAAAAGTTGGTTTAGCTGGTTTTCTGGTCCTCACCATCCAAATAATCCCAAACACATTCAGTAACGTTAGAGTCTGGACTCAGGGTTGGTCAGACCCTTGTTCTGAGAACACCAGCAGACCCTCTTTGTTGAGGATGAGTCTGTCACCTTTTCCCATTTGAGGAGCTTCCTGAACACCTACATGTCACTTTTCAGACCCACAGTGCAGTTCAGGTGTCTTCTCTCAGCAGTGAAAGGAACACGAAACTGTTCCCTCCCCGAACTGCTGGTCCACAAGGTTGAGGCATGTAATCGGTCTAAGTAATAAGTATGCTGTAGTATTAACATTACTGTTTCATTGGGACTAGGGGGCCGTAGTACAAGAATAACCAGTTTACCCGTTAGTCCCCAGACCCCTCCATTATCCCTTATCCTCCTGGGGGGACCATGCATTCCAGTAGGTAGCGTTCACCTGGTGTCCACCAAACCAAGATTCATCGCCTGGTCCTTTTGCTGGTGGGGGATGGCAGTTGAGAAATTCTCAATTCTCAGATGCACAGAGCTGATCTGTTGTTAGCCCTTTGTGCCCAACCGGTGCCATCCCATGCCCAGTTTAGTCACTGAGCTTTTCAGTGTACCGGCCCCCGTTTTTAGTGGCAGTGTTTATCTGTAGAGATTGCTTTACCTTTGCTTCATTTTATAGCAGGAGGTGTTTCATGAACCCCCCTGAACTTATTCATTGGGGGGTTGTCTGTCCACATTACTCTTTGTGGCCATATAGGCTATAAATCCGTGGCAGACACAGTGTAACTGCTGATTTGGAGATAAGTTCTGGTCGCAATGAATCCTGCGTCCTTGGTTTGTCTGATCTATGGATTGATTGAGTCTCGTTGTCCGCGCACGGCTAGGAACATACGGATTTTACTGGGGCTTTTGGTAAATGGAGGCGGCACACTTTACACGGACGACCCCTCGTCCAGGAAGCAGAGACGTAGAGAGGTAGTCAAACGGAGAAGATGTGTAGACGCGGAGTGAAGGCAGCGAAAGCAACGAGGCCTGCTCAATGACAGACGGCTCTTGCAACGTAATGGTTAGGCGAAGTACTAAAGAGAGCAGGGCTCTGTTATGTATACCTGAAGTAGCGCGGCCTTAAACCTGCCATTTCTTCTCAGTAGCATGGGCTTCAAGTGATCGGCAGCGTCCCTACAGCGAAACCCGACTCGAGCTCGGAGTTCCAGTGGAAGGACTAAGGCCATATAATACACGAGTCAGTCATGGAAGAGGCTCAAAAGAGGAGACGCGTACGCGTAAGCTCACTCCTACTAGCTTACAGAGGGAAATTGCGAACAGATCAATTTGGACTGCAGTATGTAGTGGGTGCGAGGTGGATGTGAACTCATTCAGAGTGTGCCTGTGTGGAAATGGTTCATTGTAGAGAAATTTACCGATGCCATGATTTCTTAAACAGTGCATGATGGATGATAGGGAGACGCAGGTGCGTCACCTATAGTCCGTAGATACACTCTAGTATGGGGCGCATTGGGATTTACTGGTCCAGCCAGTGAACCTGCGACTCTGTAAGGGCACTTTGATTTATTTGGATTTTTTTTTAGAGTTATGAGAACCTGTGAGTCAAACATATATATTTTTTTATTTTTCGCTACTAAATACATACCCTGTTCGCTAGAGCGGTGTTAGCTTTCCCCTGTATTCCAAAAAAAAAAACAAAAAATATATATATATAATTATATTACTATATATATATATAATATAATATATATATGCGTAGTATATATATGTATAAATGTAAATAGTATAGTTATATATATAGTAACTCATTAAAAAATAATAGGGAGACAAACTTTAAGTACATCATTCATATCATCAATTGGTAGTGAAAAAAGTCATGCATAATATTCATTTCCCTCAATATAGACTTGGGTAGTATGGGCGTTAGGAAGGAAAGGAACTGCCACATCGTTTCATTGAATATGAAAAATGAATCACCTAGTCAGAGGGTGTTGAATTCAAAGACACAACACTATAAAACTGCAGAGAGACGAGAAAAATTATATGGCAGCACATGAGCTCTTCCATTGTACCCGCAAACTCACTAGCATGTGCAGCAACTGCAAATGGTACTCAGTAATACTCAGTAGTTGGTATGTGGCCCCCACCTACAGCTCGCTGAATGAGCTACGAAGGTGTGGTGTCCTGGGGGATCTGGACCAGGGCATGCACTGGAGCTCCTGGACAGTCTGAAGGTGCAATTACCTGGTGGGCGTCGGATGGACGCGGAAAAACATAGATGTCCCAGGGGTGTTCTATTGCTTTCGGTAAGGGGATATGGCGATGCCGGTGGGCCAGTCTATATGGGATCAAGTTTCGTTCTTCCTTCCAATACGAACTAATGCTCAGAGCTGAGTTCTTCTAGGTCGGTGCTGGCCTATGTGAGCACAGTGGGCCCCTAAGGCCCTCAGGGGCCGCCCTCATGAGGCCTGTTTCTGATTGTTTGGTCAAAGGTACATCATTCACAGCAGTAGGGCAGTGGCTCATCTTGTTCCTCCTTGCACATAAGGAGTCAGATACCGTGTTCCTGCTTGAGGGGTTAAGGACCTTCTAACAGCTTGTCCAGCTCTCGCTATAGTAACTGCCTGTCTCCTGGAATCTTCACTCTGTACTCTTAGACTCGTGCTGGGAGACACAGCAAACTTAGTGGCAATGGCTACATATTGATGTGCGCATCTCCTTCAGTAATTGGACTACCACTGTGGCAGCCCTCTGTAGAGGTCGCTAGGTAGGCCACACCATGGTAGCTAAGTAGTGACGCTTGACCTGCAAGTCAATTTGATATATATGAGCGTCTCTTACTGTATTAGCAGAATTTCCAGCAACAGTTCCGGATCGATAGGCATCAGGCCCAGTATGTTTGGACGCGTATGTGGATGATTTAAATACAGTCTCCAGGGCAAGGCTTGTTGTTTTTCTATCTATGAAGCAATCACATTCTAAGAGAAATGTTTTAGACCTGCCCAGCTACTACATCCATAGGCACCGTCATTTCCGGGATAATCGGTAATGTTGGATTTGATTTCTTTTTCTTCTATGGGATATTCATTGCTTGTGTGAGTACAACTTTCTTTAAGCGACATCAGACACATGCCTTCCAAAAGCCTAGTAATCTTAGCGGCCATCGACCAGAATATAGTGAAGTATAGATTTCGCTAGGTTTGTGTGGCTGTCCAGCGGTTTCTCGCAGTGCACGAGTGATACTATGATGTTGGGACACATCTTCCCCACTTGGCGGAATTCGGAAATATATAATTGACCCTCTAGTGAGGTTTTATGTTCATATGATACATGGCTTTTGGGGCCCTCCAGGCAGGGTCATGTACTCAAGATCTTCTGACCATTTTAAAGTATGCTATCCGATAGTAAATAAACGCAGTGTCCCTCATTCATATGGAGCCGCTTTTCCATCAGAAATGTTAGGAAGAGGTTCTGTTCCGGTTTGTCCCATTAGCGCTAAACCGAAACACCAAATAACCTTAAAACCCTAACAAGTTGCCTTGTTCCCAGCTGGAACCAAAGAAATGAGTGAGGTTTTGTCAGCTATGAACAGTAACGACATCCGTGGGTCGTGTCATGGTTTGAGAAAAAAACAAAAAAGAAAGAGAAGGTAACAGTGGCGCGACACCCCTGCAGTGGTCTGCGTGCTGAGAAGGCTCCTTTACTAGGGTCTTCTCATACTGCAGGGTAAAAAAAAAGTTGATCTCTGTAGCTGCTGTCTTGGATATAAACGCATCATCAGTAATCAACGGCACCAACACTCCAGATGATCGATCGCTGCCGCCATCTTGGTAGCTCAACTGTTTACTAGCCCGCTGTGCAGGACGCCGCTCTTATATGATGACATTTTCTTTGGAGGGGGCTCCTTGGTTCGCAGTAAAACCCTGGTGGCAAACGGGCAGACTGGTTCCCCTTAATATAGCACGAAGATTCTAAGAAACCGAACAGACGCGGTCAGGAAGCCCATGGTATTGGGTCTATTAATAAGGGCTATTATAAGGCATTAAATTATAATGACGACGGCCTTGCCAGTTGCTGTCACCACGCATTGACACTTCTGACTCTGGTAAACTAGAGGTCCTTAGAACATGAGCATTTCACTCGAACCACCGCTCAAAAACTGAGGCATCCGAGCAATAAGGCTACCGCATATGCAACTTCCAGTGAAAGAGTTAGAATGAGTGAATTTCTAAAGCACTAGGAGCTACAAGACCAGTGTAGCTAACCAGTCAAGTCAGTGTCGCTACCGCATCCGTCGCTTCTGAGACAGTTTCTTCCGCCCGAGTCCATCAGGCTATCTGAAGCAGCCAGTATATGCATGATGGCATCGGTATATGGATCCTGGTTGCAGGGCGACATCTCAATGTCTCACGCATAAACCATCTATACATGATCTCCATGGGACAATCATCACTCTGCACTTTACATTAGGCATATTCCATACCTGCACATATAGAGCTCAGACCTAGCTGTTACTCTTCCATCCACCTGTATGATCTGTATTTGTGTATTATATACATCTATAGTATGATATATTTTTTTTGTTTATAAAAATAATATATATGATATATATATATATATATATATATATATATATAATATATATAATATAACATACGTGTATAGTAATCCAATCTGCATGCTTATCTTACCTCAGCGCAGCGCATAATGTGCTATATTGGAGGATATTACATTCTGGGGCATATATCATGGGCTTGTATTCTGGGAACTGTGATATTAGTGATAAAAACAGAGATGTTTAGTGTTAGTTACTGTATATAATTGTTATTGTCTAATGTATATGTTTGTATAGTAAAGTCTATAAGGGACTAACGCACCTGAGTTTCGTGCAATCACCTTGCAGCACATGTGAAAGATGTGACGTGACATAATAAACGTGATTTGATTTGATTTGATGGAACCCTTGCAGGCTCACCAGAGTTGAGGCAAGTATCTGTGCTGAGGGCTGATGCACAATATCTATGATAAGACTTGCTTCTGCCAGGGTTCATGACAAACCGTTTATCGACAGTCATGAGTTACAGTACTTTAGCATCGCCTTACAGAGAATAGCTTCTTTGGCTTCTGTTGCTTGTTAGTCTACGCATCGTCTGCAAAAAGCTCGCAGTGCTGACAAACCGAAGGGGCGCAGATGTCGCAATTCAAACATGGCCTCACTGGATCGTGATATATTTGAGATGAAAGGGGCTGGTATTCGGCTTAACACAGCTCTAGGAGAGGTTACTGTTCAACGCAGTTAGGGCTTGCTAAGAATAGGGAAAAAGGAATTAATATTTGTTTATTTTTTTTGTATCTTTATTCTTTTTGTCGCTTTCAGGCTGACGCGTCGCCGGTGAGAGTGTATGCTGACGGTATCGCGTTCGATATGTTCCATTCAGCGACAGCCCCGCGGGCCCTCTATGGCAGGCCATATAGGCTCTTCCCTCAACACTGCATGCGCTCATTGTTGGGCGTGTACGAGTCAAGTGGCTTTCACACTGCTGGCATGTGGAAAATGGATCTAGTTCAGATAAACACCCATAAGGTGGAAAAATGAAGGGACCCGTAAACCCCGGTTAGACCGTCTTCATCACGCTCAGCACACTCCAGTGCAGTATCCATAATAATCCATGTTTCATGTTCTGATAGATTGGCTTACAAATAAGCTCTTTCTCTCCACAGAGCACGGCATAGCTGTGATTGGATTTGGCATAACCTGGACATAGTTTCTGATGATGTAGGCCACATCAGGCGATTCATACAGAGCTTGCAGATAGAAGAATTGGCACGTTTGGCTCATCCAGATTTGTGATGACTTGCAGGGTGTTTGACTGGTTTCCAGTATATGTCCCGGACAGATTATCAATAGGATTCAAATCTGGGGATTTTGTGGGCCAGTCTAGGGGTGTGAATGGTCATCATGCCAACCAGTTAGATTTGCAGCGCTATTATAATGGGTATTGTCTCCTTACATTGGAATAACGGGATAGGAATGTAATGGTATTATATATATATATATATATATATTAGTTTACATATGGTTGTGTGTATGTATGTATGTGTATATGTGTATATATATAATATAATAAAAAAAAATCTTGGAATGCACTTCCATTTTTGAAAGAGACGACCAAACAGCAGTTCTGTGTTGATTGTTGATTTGTATTGCACTGCTGTTTGCTTGTCTCTTTCAAAAATGGAAGTGGGGCATTCGCAAGAGTTCGCTCACTCTGAGCCTAATCTCCAGGGCATGGATGACTGCGTGTCTAGTGAATGCTTCCGTCTTTCTGTCAGTCTTCCTCCACCTTCTTGAGCCTTTTCATCAGTGTGCAGTGAGAGCTGACGCTCGAAAGCTGAAGGGCTTTCACTGTAATGAACGAGCGTACGGAGACGCTATGATCGCAGTCACTGACACTGCCGCTATGTGTGACGAGGTGGTCCGCAATGCAGCTCGTGACGTGGGTTCGCTCCACCGCTCGTCGAGTTCATCTCGGCAAACACCTATTGCGGGTGAGTGGCCAGAGAGGGCAGTGGAGAAACAGCCAGAAGTGTGCATCCTGAGATAGGTACGGAGCATACAAACAGCCAAAAATAGGGCCGTGATAGGTTTTTGAATTTAATTCAATATGAGGGCTAACTTTGTTACAGCAGCTCGGAGTAGCAGTAATACTAACGCATCAGGCTTACTCAGTAGGGCTAGTAATGTCAACCAGTCGGCAGCTCAGTAGGCAGTATATGGCTAACCAAGTCAGCCTCAGTAGGCATAATAGGCAATCTACAGTCCTAGTTCAGGTCCACTTCAGCAGGGCAGTAATACTAATTGCTCAGAGGGCACCTAGTAGCAGTATATACTAACTCATTCTAGCACTCATGAGCAGCAGTGAATACTAACAAGTCATGGCACGTCAGTAGCAGTAATTTCTTAACGCAAGCAGCACCACGTAGCAGTAATACTAACCAATCAGCACTCAAGGCAGGCAGTACATGCTAATCGCGATCAAGCACTCTAGTAGGCAGTATACTAACCTATTTCTAGCACTCATGGTCAGGCAGTAATGCTGAAACCGATCAGGACACTCCGTAGCAGTAATGCTAACGCGAAGTCTACACTTCCGTAGCGAGTAATGCTAACCGATCAGCCACTCCGTAGGCATAATTGGCGAGACGCGAGTCAGCACTCAGTAGCAGTAATGCTTAGATTGAAATCAGACAATAAAGTTATGGGCAGTAATACTAAAGCCAATCATTGTCACTCTGTAGGGCAGTAATACTAGCTCCAATCTAGCTTACATTCAGCATGCGGCTCTTATGATTAGAGAGGTGAATGTTTATCAGGTAAGTGCTTTAGCTACTTAAAGCTAAATCTTTGTAACTCACTTCTCTTTTGAGATAGGCTCTCAGATTGACTTTGTAGCCATGACACATCACCTGGTATTCCATCAGGGGCAGGGGAGAGCGATGATGTTTCTATAAACACTATTAGGAGCAGGTGAGTCCATCTCTTCATCACTCCATCTCTGGAAGAGCAAACACGGTTGTTCACAGTATGAAAGTAGGTTTCAAGCACACAAGGCAGGAAACCTGCATACGTCCCTGAGTTCAATGTTGTGTTTCCTTTTCACACGTATCTTAACAAGTACCTTTTGGATCTTCACAGGAATGTTCGCCCCAACCCAGCGGACGGAGGGCACTACTCTACTTCTCGACGTCATCGACACGCATGCTCCGTCGGACTATGAACTATACGAGTGTACGTGAGGCGATAACCTTCCATACGTTGGTGTACAACCCCAAGGATCTCAATGTCAGCTTCATTAACGTGAGTGCTCCCAGTTTCTTTATCCTTTCAAGAATTCCGACGAAGCTGTCTTATCCCTGAGGAGGCGCTTTATCCTCACTTATCTATAAACATATGGTCAAAAGTAATCTGGCATTAGGACTACACATGTTCTAGCCGCCATCATATGAATCCTGGAACATTCATCTACACGTTTGTTCGTTTAGGTAACAGAATGAAGAAATCCTGAATGATGAATGGAGGGCGTGGGCGAAAATATCAGCAGCATGTCGTTTCTCATGATTTAGATGACGTTCCGGCAGAAGGAGTGAGCAATTGTAGCCGAACTCCTATTAGATGGTTGTGGGAGGGCGCTATGCATTGTAGATCCTTTTTTTCAAAAAAAAAAAAAAAAAAAATCCATGTTTGAAAACAAATAGATGGGATATATTCTGTTTAACTCGCAAGGTTCCCCTCTGAGTCGCTTTTCTCATGCGTGCAGTGACGAGCTCTAAGCACAATCTGAAGAGGGCTTTAACTGTAATGAAGCGAGGATTAATACTGAATATTAACTGCTCTATCTTTAAAACATATAAAACTTTGCGGGGTCCTTTCTGTTGGGGGTCATCTATCAAAAAAAAGACCATTGCCCTGATTTACATTGTATAAAAATAAAAAGAAATAATACTTGTTATACATTTTAATTAAGTTTATTATAGAAATGGCGTTCACATTCAATCCTCCATAACAGCTGTCCGCATGTCCGCTAGGAACTCAATCATTGTTTGCATTAAGTATAAAAAATCAAAAAAAAAAAAAAAAAAAAAAAAAAAAAAAACATTATTTCATGATTTAGCATGTTAGTGTATGCAAAGGGTGCAGAGTATGAGTGCGTACAGGCGTCTTCTCACACTACGTGAAAGGTTTTAGTCTATAAGGCAGTGAGTTAGGTTTTCTGCTGTTTTGTAATAGTTTGTAACGGGTTCTAGTCAGGCCATTGGGTAGAATGACGGCCACATGATGCTATGAGACAAGCCGTATTACAAATAAAGAAGTAGGCTACTTCAGTAGATCCGAAGCTGTGAAACTACGGGTAGCGCTGGCGATAGTCAGTACATTAAAGCTAGACACTGAGTTGTTCTAAGTGTGACACTTGAGGTAGGCCAATCTTAGTCTAACCTCTAGGCAAAGCGCGACTTCCCTCAGACTACTACTGAGGGGGGCTAACGGCAACACACTACAAAGTACTAAAATATGAATATTAAGTATGTTTCGGCTGATACTTCGCCAGTTATCAAGTACAGGCGCACGCCGTGTCATAAGAAACTGCAAGGTCAAGCTTGTTAGCTAATTGCTTAGAGCAAACCCAATAGGCATGAGGGTGATTCATCACGTACGAGGTAGCTTATAGAATGCTAAGTGGTGCATCATACGATCGCCATTACTTACATTACGTTAACTGTTACATTAGGGCATTTAGCTGACGTTCTTTTTATCCAGGAGGACTTACAAGGTTCTATCTTATTACAGGTAGGGCCAGTTGTTAGTGTTAAGAGTCTTGGCCAGGGCTAGTAGGGCATAGCATTTTGTTAGCTAGGGCTAGCTCTGAACTGGCATAGCTTAGTCAGTATGATACCCAAGATTGACCCTACTGCTGGACTGCGTCGATCTGGTGAAGGGCAGAGGCTCTTTTAGTAGACTGGCCAGTACATAGTATCCGCACGCCGAGAAACTCCTGGACTGGCACTAAGACGCTAGAAACGTCCACCGTCTGGGCCAACATGTTATTTGACGTAAGACTGTCACACCATCCACTGTAGAAGTTCCTGGCCGATTCAAACAGTCCTAACTAGCCAGCACACGTATTCTCTTGATATATATTTTTTAAGCGCACTTACCGGGCTGTTGTACGCATGTACCTGAGCCTAACGTGCAGATGGCCGTTGAGCATGTGAGTGCTTCATCAGGAGTAAGAATGATGAGTGTTTTTGATGACTTTTTGAGCTCTAGAATAAATGTAGCACCACTAAACTCTGGTAAGGCACATGTATACGAGAATTTGCAGAAGCAAGCCTTCACCTGTAGCAGAGCCGTCGTCCCCGCTTTCCCCGCGCATCTTTCTCTTGCTCTCGGAACAACGTCCCAGCTACAGTGGAATCATTGGATAAGGCACAGTATGGCTGTGCTCGGCATAACTTGAAATAATCTCACGAGAAGGCAGGGCATGTCATCTGGGAAGCTTGCCGCCGGCACTGCTTTTGGCGTACTACTGTCGGATTCGGAGCACACTACTAGCATTCTCGGCTTACTGAGTAGTGCGGTAGTCAGGGGTTTTCGGACCAAACGCCGGGCGCTTAGAATTGAATCCGGTCTCCCACATAGGGTGGGTTAGTCCAGCAGGTATTGGTCGATTAATCGCTTAGCCACACTAACCCGAGGTTAGCTAGATTAACCTTGTAACTCCAAGCAGTAAATGAAGAGCATATACACGCACACAGAACCTTCAGACACCAATCTGTGTCTCGACTGATCAAAATTATCCAAGAAAAGCGATTACTTTCAGGAGTAAAAGGCAAAGCTGGTAACTTTTGAGGTTTGACATAGACTACGCACTTTATTACCGAGCTAAGTTGGAAGCTGTATAGCAGCTTGCTATCTATAGGCTCATTATTATCTGACTAGCTATCATCTGGCAGTATTAACTCTTGTGGGCTACAGAAAACTCATGGCAGGTGGGCTCAGTCGGTCCCGACATACTAAAGGTACCAATTATACTTTCGAAAAACAAACATAAACAAAAAAAATTGCACTGGTTTTACC
>JAMWET010001725.1:0-49686 GCA_024036415.1 Prochilodus magdalenae | reverse complement strand
TGGCATTCAGCTTAGATTCCGCCCTTGTGGTTCGTGGGATTTTTCCTTACCGTTCTTGTGATCACTTTTGACCCACGGGCTGAGATCTGGCGTGGAGCCCCAGATCGGAGGGAGATTAGTAGTGGTCTTGTAGTTCTTCCATTTTCTGATTAATTGCTCCCGGGACGAGGGGAGATTTATTCACATCAAGCTGCTTGCCTATTGCAAGATTCAGTCTTCCCAGCCCCCTGGTGCAGGTCTACAATTCGGTTTCTGGTGTCCTCCGACAGCTCTTTCGTCTTCACCATAGTGGAGTTTGGAGTGTGAGTGTTTTGAGGTTGTAGGCAGGTGTCTTTTATACTGTTTAACGACTTCAAACAGGTGCCATTAATACAGGTAATGAGTGGGGGAAAGAGGAGGCCTCTTAAAAAAGAAGTTACAGGTCTGTGACAGCCAGAAAATCTTGCTTGTTTGTTATTGACCAAATACTTATTTTCCACCATTATTTGCAAATAAATTCTTTAAAAATCAGACAAAATGACTTTTCTCAATTTTTTTCCACATTTTTTGTCTCTCATAGTTGAGGTCTACCTATGATGTCAATTACAGGCCTCTCTCCTCTTTTTTAAGTGGGACAACTTGCACAATTTGTGACTGACTAAATACTTATTTTCCCCACTGTATATATATATATATATATATATATATATATATATATATATATATATATATATATATATATATATATATATATATACATATGCCGTATACTCAGATTGCATTTGTGCTATACAGTACGTGACATATATGCTCATTGATTGTGTATAATTTAAAAATTCACTGACTGTATATATGATAAGTATGCTATATACACTGACTGGCTGCATTTATGTAATATATACACTAATTGTTTGGAACACTAACAGTGTTTACCTCAGAGGAAACACATACGTGCCTATATGCATATACATATACCTGTGTTTCTTTTGTAAAGTGATCTGGCTGGACAATCGCAAGCAGATCTTGGAGCACAATCTGCTGGCTGACCAGGGCATCAAAAACTACAGACTTGGCCTGAACCGCTTGTCAGACATGGTGGGAGTTAACAGTTAACAGAATCTTTCCTTCAGCTCGGCTTGTTATGTGTTGTTCCGTATTTAAGTATTCCACGTATGGGAACTCCTTTCACCATCATCTTTTCCTGACAGGACAACCAGGAGTACCAGGAGATGCTGAAGGGCTGCCTAAGATCTTTCAACAGCACTGAGACCCACAGTGCCTCTACATTCTTCCAACAGGAAGATGGCGCTGCTCTGCCCAGTGCTGTGGACTGGACAGACGAGGGCTACGTGACTGAGGTTAAGGACCAAAGTCATTGTGGCTCCTGCTGGGCCTTCAGCGCGGTGAGTTACAGCAGGACAGAATAAAGGACACGGGCAAAGCAGTCCCTAATGTTGTTTCAATGGGTTGAAGTTGGTGTTATATTGGGCAGCTTCGAAGTTTCTAGTCCACCCTAAAATGGAGCAGCAGTTACATTAGCCCTAAAGGCAAACTCACGACCCTGCAGGGCACAAGTACGCATGCACACAAGGATTTTTCAGCCTGCCATTCAAAAGTGTGCTCACTAGCGCACCCCTCTAGTGTTAGTGTTAGGTGAGAATCTAAGCACTGCTGATGCAGCAGTGGCCTCTTACCCAAAAATTCAATGAGATATTGATCAGACTGGAGGGTTTCTTAACCGGTGGAGATTAAGATAAACCAAATTCATATACTGTAGCTCTTGCCCTGGGCCTGGATATTGTTAACATCAAGTGTGGCCTTTGAGGAGGGCCACAGGTCTTAGTGTGTAGGGTGTAAAGGCTGTATTACTGTTGCACCATTTAAGGTGCAATGGGGGATTTCAACAAGATGCAACTTCTGTGGTCTGTCTTCTTAAATGAGTTGTATACTGAGTTATTATTAGACAGCACATCCGGCACTTTATTTCTTGGTCCTGGCTTATGGACTACACCTTGCAGTCACAAGGACCACCCTGTGAGTCGGCTCTAGGGTTTTGGTGGAGACATCAATCACCTTAGCCTGCTGTGGTCAGTGATGATATAACTTGTGGCCTCATCATATTAACATGTGGTCACACCTTATTAGGAAACAATCACCTGTAAAGCTGTACATAGTAAATATGTAAAAATGTAAACTTTAGGTTGAGGGTGCATGCCAATAGAGAATGCCAATAGCGCATGCTAATAGCGCAGGCCAATAGCGCATGCCAGTAGTGCATGACCATTCTAATGTGTTTCATCTTCCCTCTTTCTCAGACGGGAGCCCTCGAGGGTCAGATGTTCAGGAAGACAAGGAAGCTGGTACCCTTGAGCGAGCAGCAGCTGGTGGACTGCTCCAAGAAATATAAGAACAAAGGCTGTGAAGGTGGTTTTACACACATGGCCTTCCAGTACATGAAGGAAAGCGGAGGTCTGGAGACAGCAAGCAGCTATCCATACCAGGCCAGGGTGAGGCTGCAGATGTTAATGATGGCAAATAGTTTCATTTAAAACATACTAATGTGTCCTTAACCCGTATGTGCTTGATCAGCTAAGACAAAGTTTATTGACTGAAGTTTTTGCTTTGTATGCTTTACAGTGGAGCCACAATTCTAACTAGTAATGGCATAATTAGCATGATTCAAGGATTCAAGGAGACTTTATTGTCATTCGCATCACATGTGGTACATGGGGTGGAACGAAATTGTAGTACCCAAGGACCCAGTTTTACCCAGACAGCAGTACTTAAATAAATAAAATATATATAAATATATAAAAATATATTTTAAAAAATACAGAGAGAAAGAGCAACAGGAAATTGAAAAGGTAGCAGCAGTAGAATGTATTTAAAGTCACTGAGTGTCCTCAAAGTGTCAGTGCAGTGGTTCCACTAAGTGGCGTTTAGAAGTCTTATAGCTTCTGGGATGAAGCTGTTCCTCAGTCTGTTCATTTTACAATTAATGCTCCGCAGCCTCCTGCCTGAGGGGAGCGGGACAAAAAGCGAGTGTGCTGGGTGAGTGGGGTCCTTCATGATGCAGGTAGCCCGTCTTCCTGCATCTGGAGGTGTAGATGTCCGTGGTGGTGGGGAGGCTGAGTCCGACAGACCTCTGTGCAGCCTTCCGTGCCACACGTTGATGCTGGAGCACAGGACACTCTCCACCACACATCTGTAGGAGGTGAGGACCGAGCTCCCGAGCCCAGCTCGCCTCAACCGCCTGAGGAAGTAGAGCCGTTGATGTGCCTTCCTGACCAGACTGGAAGTGTTGTTGCTCCAGGTGAGGTTGTTGCTCAGGTGAACACCCAAGTACCTGTAGTTGGAGACCACTTCCACCACAGACCCTCCGACATGCAGGGGGAGGTGGGCATGTCTGCCCCTTCTGAAGTCCATAATCATCTCCTTCGTCTTCTTTACGTTGATGCAGAGGTTGTTCTTTCTGCACCAGCCCTCCAGGTGTTCCAACTTCTGCCTGTAGCCAGACTCTGTTTGTGATGCATCCGACCACTGCCGTGTCATCCGCAAACTTCACAATATGACAGCCTGGGTGGATGGGTGAGCAGTCATATGTGAGCAGCGTGAACAAGAGGGGGCTCAACACACAGCCCTGAGGAGAGCCAGTGCTGAGGATTGTGGTGGAGGAGGTGAGGTTGTGGATTGTGGTTGGTCAGGAAGTCCAGGACCCAGTTGCAGGGAGAAGAGCGCAGACCAAGTGAGGAGAGTTTATTGGTCAGGTTCATGGGGTCCTCCATTTTGTTTTCAGTAGTGGTTCACGCAACCTGCAGTGTGCACAGACTTCTGCATTCTCTCCATAAGGCAGATGAAGAAATGTCTGTGATTAAATAGCTGGTTTGTCGGATGGGCACACGGGATGCAGGTGAAGCACTAGACATGAAGCTCCATGTTAGACAAACTGGTCAACAGGCAGGCTGTGGCAGGTGAAGCAGCAACAGAAGATTGCATGGTTCAAATACTATTTGCAGCAGTAACACACAAATAAATTATTTAAAAAATCATACGTTGTGATTTCCAGGTTTTTTTTAGATTATGTCTCTCACAATGGACATGCACCTAAGATGAAAATTTCAGACCCCTCCATGATTTCTAACTGGGAGAACTTGCAAAGTCGCTGGTTGTTCAAATACTTATTTTCCTCACTGTATGTGTTTATGAAGGGCTTACTCCAATAGACGGCACTCACCCTACAATAAAGTGTTATTTAAAATTGTCTATAAATTACATCATAAGCAGTTGCCAAATTTGATAGAAGTATTGGCACATAAGCACATTGAGATAATGCTTTTATGGTATTTCTGTTTGTTCTGATTTCTAAGCCAACATTATTATTTGAATAACAAGATTCGGTAATGCTTTACCACAGAGTGCTGGCTATAAAACGGCTACATAGGCTTGTCATAACAATTGACATAACCCTATATACATGTTCATAAAAGCGTATTCCAAAAAGCGTCATCTGTGATAAAGGCTACATTTGCCAATTTTAATCAAAGTTAGCTTAAGTAGACTTTATGACAGATGATGCCTCTTAGTAAAAGCATTTCTAAACATTTATGTAGGGTTATGTCAGTGCTTATGACCAGCTTATGTAGCTGCTTTGTAGCTTTACGAACAGCACCCTACAGCAACGCCGACACAGAGTATTGATCCGATAATCAGTGCTTTGCATTATTAAAAACAGACAGTTTTAAATAAAGTACAGTATTCAAAATAACATGCACACAGGGTACAGAGCAGCTCTGCTAACTACGCAGTGCTCATACACAGCAGGACAGCATGGTCTCTCTACAGGACAGCACAGTCTCTCCTCAGTATAGTACTCTCTCTCTACAGGAAGGTACAGTCTCTCTACAGGACAGTATGCTCACTTTACAGGACAGTATGGTCTTTCTATAGGGCAGAACGGTGTCCCTACCAGACTTCATGATTTCTCTACAGGACAGTACAGTCTCACAACAGGCCAGTATTATCTATCAGCAGAACAGTACTATCTCACTACCATACAGAGCAGTCTCTCTACAGGACAGTGTGATCTCTCTACAGGCCAGAATGGTCTCTTTAACAGAATAGCACAGTCTCTCTACAGGACAGTATGCTTATGTCACAGGACAGCACAGTCTCACTACTGGACAATACACTCTCTCTGCAGGACAGTACAGTCTCTCTATGGAACAGTACAGTGTCTCTGCAGGACAGCACACTCTATAGGGCAGTATGATTTCTCTACAGCCTCTTATACAAAGTTACATATATGAACTTTGGCAGCAATAGGTAATTTTTTGCCTTCATGTCTCCACCCATAATCAGGAAGTGGTTGTGACTATGTGAGTTTAAAAAGGGGGTAAAATGACGTTTGAGTCACTGGCATCGGCAGCTATCTGTGTGAGCAGGCCTTCCTCCCCTGTCATGGGGAGCCGTTTGTTCTTTAGCATGGCAGTGTAACCTCTGCTAATGTCACATGTATGCTGATTTCGGTGAATCTTTATTAGTACATGTAAATGAGCTTTGTGTCAGTCCAGTACCTGATACCAATATCAGTATTCGGTGCACTGAAGCATCCATAATTAGGTATCCAAGCAATAGTGCACCCGTCGATTTTTTTTGATCGCTTGAGACAAAACAAATCAACCTACCATCTTGAGTATTTGACTCCACACATGTTTATGCTTGTTTCCATAATATGCTAAACCTACTTTTGCGAACTACTCTTAGAGTGTATGCACAAAAATTCTGAAAAAAGTCTAAAACAAAATCCCCCAGACCCTGAACCTCAGTAATTAGCAACTTATAGACATATGCAAATTAAACCTACTGAAAAAATACATAATTAAAAATCTTTATCCAAAACATTTAAAACTTGAGAATTTGGTTTAGGGCTAGATTCGGAGGAAGCATATCAAGTCGGGTGCATTTACCTCCATAGGTGGGCTCTATACATGTAACATAGCTGTTTTCCAGCCACCGTATGTCCAACTGAGCTGCAATTTTGCAGGCATCCTCTTTGAGACACATTATAAATGAACTGAATAGTGTTTATAGAGGTAATTGCTAAGTGACAGTAAAGTTTCATATGATTTATAATTAAAGGATTTGTTACATATTTTCTCCACATATTTTTCTGATGGTCACATGACTGGTTTCATATTATGTAGTGCAGTATTCCAAACAACTTTGCCATTTGAAGTTGAAAATTACAGTTTTCTTGCAGCTTTTAACAGTTTGTGAACCGCACATGTCAAACTAGTCTCTGGATTTTAATCTTAATGTATTTAAATTGGTGTAGAATTAGTCTGTGGGGAATCTAGCCAAATAACTATCAAAAAAGTTGACATTTATGCTAATTAGGGTCTCTATCTGTCAATCAACCCTTGCGGCCATGGCATTTCTAACTTAATTATGTCATAACTCAGCAGCAGTTAATCTGATCAACTCTACTTGCACAGACATGTAAACAGTGATAATCTGAAGAGACGTGCAAATTTTGTTCCAGTCCAAATTCTCACGGCCTGCATCACTGTCTGGTACGGCAGCTGTACTGTCTATGACCGCAAGGCCCTGAAGAGAGTGGTGAGGACAGCGGAGTCCATCATAGGCAGCAAACTTCCAGACCTGCAGGACATCTACCAGTCCCGCTGCCTGAGGAAAATCCAAAAGATCCAGTTGGACTGCAGCCACCCAGCACACGACCTGTTCACCTTACTGCCATTAGGCAGGCGGTACCGCAGCATCCAGGCCAGAACAAACCGGCTAATGAACAGTTTCTACCAACAAACTACCAGGTTCCTGAACAAGCTGTGAGCCATTCACCAATACCACCAACATCACCAACACCAGCAACACCACTACAGTCTGACAATTCATTATTATCACTACTATGGACAACATCACTGAGTCACCTTAAACAACAGGAATAGACATAAACATACATATTCATATTTAGCACCTCTCTTTTTTAGACTATCCTTTTGTATTTATTTTGTATTTATTTAATATATTTCTTTATTTTAATATGTTTAGTATGCATATAGTGTTGTCCTGCTGTGGAGTATCAACCCTCACCACAAGCATTTTAATGCATAAATATCCTGACATGTTGTGCAAATGACAAATAAATCTGAAACTTGAACTTGAACTTGAAATCAGCCTTAAGGGGGCTCTGCAGATCTCAAAAACCTGAAAAAATTATGAAAAGTTCTATTCCCTTGATATTATGAGGTTTATAGATATGCACTTGGTCACTTTTGATTCACTTCTCTAACCTGAATAGCTTTGTAATTACATGTCATGTCAGAAACGCAATTACATGTCATGCACTGCTAGTTTGGCATTTTGACTTCCATTCTTTAAAAGACAGCAGGCTATACAGAGGTCAATCTGAACCAAACTCAGCAAACAGCTTTGTTGAAAGCCCCTGATCACTAATTATAACATCTGGTGATCTTCTGACTAACTCTGACTCTCTTTCACTGAGAACCTGTAGGTCAAAAAGACACGTGTCACCTGGGCCTAATTATGGCATGCATATCAACAGGGTAAACAATGAGATCCAATCAACTTTCCAAATCGCGTATCTATGTACAAGACATTACCTGCATGTCCCCGAGGGGCCCTAGACAAAGTAGCAATGTTGAGCTAACTTCAGCTTGGACCCCGCTCATTGCGGCCTGTGGCCATATTTATTATTAATTCTTCTTTTTTTTTGTCTTCAATGTAAATTCTAAGAACATGCTGTGGAGATTGTCCACAGGTGTAGTGGAGTGGTCCCTTATTTCCAGAGCTGTGACTACGTATATAGGTATATGTATGTGCGTGTATGTATGTATGTATGTATGTATGTATGTATGTATGTCACTACATAGTCTTATTTAAAATCATCCAAACAGGAGTAAAAGAGCTGTAAATAAAGCATATTTCATGAGTTACTTATATTCTGAAGTACAGTATAAAAAACTTAAATGAAAGAATTAAAAAAAAAAAAACACTGATCAAAATTAGAGAACACTTTCAGATACCTCCAAGTCATTAGTGTTAATCTGGCACCTGCTTCTAATTTCCTTAATTATCTGACAAACCCTATTAAACTGGGAGCCTAACTTTCCAGTTTTCACCGACTTTGCAAGATGGTGAGCCGTTCTAAAGTGACTGAAAGTTTACACATTTGATTCAGTTCTCTAACCTGAATACCTTCGTTAGTACATGCACTGCTAGCTTTCCTGTTTATTTACCGATTTTGCAAGATGGTGAGCCGTTCTAAAGTGACTGAAACCCTCTGGCAGCAGGTTGTTCAGCCATATTCAGAGAAGTTGGTTGTTCCAAATCTGTGATTTCTAGAATACTGCATCTTCACGAAACTCATTTGAGTCCCCCAAGAGGGCTGGTCATCCACGAAAGACAAATGCAAGAGAGGACAGGATAATGCGGAGAATCTCAATGGGCAATCGGTTTTACACTGCAGCTGGAACTGCTTGCCAGTTCAGCATTGAACAGGGTAAGGATCTGTCTCGTCATACAGTGTCTCGATGTTTACGAGCATTTGGACTGAAAGCCGACACTGCAGTAGTCAAACCTCCCATTAGCCTAAAGAATCAAAAGGCTAGACTGACCTTTGCTGAGGAGCATGTTGTGTGGACAGAGGAGAAATGGTCCAAAGTTGACTTTAGTGATGAAAGCAAGTTTAGTTTGTTTGGGTCCGATGGGAAACATTATGTTGGTTGTCAAACTGGGGAAAGACTGAACCCAAAGTGTGTAAAGAAGTCAGTGAAAGGTGGAGGAGGAAGCGTCATGGTTTGGGGAATGTTTTCAGCAGTAGGGGGTTGGGCCTCTTATACAGCTACAAGGCAGAATGAATGCAAATGTTTATCAGAACCTACTTCGACAACATGTGGTTCCTTCTCCGAGTTCATTACCCAATTAGCCAGCAATCTTCATGCAGGACAATGCCCCCTGTCACACAGCAAAACAGGTAAAGCTGGTCCTTGAAACTGAAAAAACTGAAACAATGAAATGGCCAGCACAGAGTCCTGATCTAAACCAATAGAAAACCTCAGGAAAATCCTTGGCGACAAAGTTATAGCCAAGAAACCCATTACAGCCACCAAACTGTGGTAGAGACTGGAAGAAGAGTGGACCAAAATCACCCCAGAGCAGTGTGAGAGACTAGCGATGTCCTGTGGCCGCAGATGTGCTGAAGTCATTCAAATTGTGCAGTGTTGTAACCTTCAGTAATCTTTCTCTGTGCTACAGTCATTGCTGTTCTCTAATTTTTATTGTGTTTTCCACAAAATAATGCATTTATTTATTTATTTATTTGTTGAAATGCCTTCGCTATTTTGTAAACCACTGTTCTAGTAGCATGGTATAGCCCCAACAAAAATGATGATGAGCGCCACCAAAGTCCAAAGTCACTTAACCACCGTAAGATGACCTCAAGTGACCTATAGGAAGAATGGCGAGCAGTGGCTGGGGTGAGATGTACCATGAGCATGGTTCTAAAAACAGGCTTCTGGAGGCGTCATTAGCGATTAGTGATATATATACACACATGTAGGAAACGAAGGTTTCTCAGCTTTTGCCCAGAACACTAGTACCCATGATCTAATGTAGTCATTGTCAGCTTGCCTTAACTCCACACTGACCACTGACTGAAAATAAGACTTAACGTCAACCACAGGCCGCCCTCAGTCTTTATTTAACTACAGCCAACCGTCAAGCTTATTATTACACTCTGATCACAGTACACAACTTCAAGAAGATAGTTCGGGAAAGTTCTTTAGTAAAGGAACCGAGTAGCACCGGAAATGTTCTACTTTTTGGTGCTACATAGAACCATTTTCAAAAAGGCTCTTTACAGAACCATGCACAACCATGTTCTCCATTAATCTGAAGAAACCTGTTACCATGCAAAGAACCAACAAAAGCATGAAATGGTTCTGTAGAGAACCCCTGGTTCTCCAAACTAAGAAACCATTGAAGGATCATCTTTATTACGTTGTATTCCTCTCTCACTCCTGCCCTCTCATCTGTCTTTCCCTCTCTCTCTCCTGCCCTCTCATCTGTCTCTCCCTCTCTCACTCCTGCCCTCTCATCTGTCTCTTCCTCTCTCACTCCTGCCCTTTCATCTGTCTTCTCTATGAGCTAATCTATCCTCTCCACCTCTGTTTCCTTCTCATCAGTCTCTCTCTTGTCCCGTTTTCTCTTTGTTGAACCCAGGAGCGACATTTCTACTGAGTTCACATGATAGCCCCCAGCGCTGCTAGAGTCACCAGAGCATCATCTCCACTGTGGGTCTCCTGCCCTGGTTCTCCAGTCTCTCACTTAAACAGAGACTCTATGGGATGGTTCTAACTCTACGGTAAATCTCCTGGATTAATCAGACTGTATCTAATAGATGTTCTAAGCTTCTTCTCCTGTTAGTTCTGTTTTTCTCTTCTTCCGGGATAGACCTGAAGAGGATGGGAGGTTTCTCTCGAGGTTCTTCATTACTCCAAGGGAGATTTTCCTCATCACAGTTGCCTCTGGCTTGCTCACAGGGGGCCTGGACCCGGATTTCCCTTCCCTACTTTACAAATAAATTAATATTGATTGATTGTGTGGTGGTGTGGTCGTGAGTTTTTGATGTTATGAGGCAGCCACAAGGAATTTGGACACAATTCAGTCTATTTTCAGAATTTATTTGGTCCCTGTTGACCTATAAAGTACCTCCGCCTATGTGTGCACCTAGCTGCACTTTAGCCCAGACTACCGCCATTTTCCCCCATGCCTCTTTCATACCCCCATATGCCCCTCCCACTACACGGAGCATACCATTACTGGGTGTTGTCTGAAAGAGCATGGGACAGCTTACCCTACACAGAGACGCTACACAAAGACGTTACACAAAGACTCTTGGTAAATGACATTGACTGAACATTACCCAAGTGTAGGAGTTTGGTGATGTGTCTGGCGCCTTGACATCACAGATTGATTGATAGCATATCAAATATGATGATCTGCATGCGATGAGTTCCCACTAAGGTTGAGGTAATCTGTTTGTGGTGGGTAGATTCTGTTAGATAAAAATATGCAAGTATTCGTGTTTGCACAAACACACAAGCCTTTATTTCTGAGGCCTAAAATGTACAGTACATGGATACTGGTTCCCATAAACTTTGGTTTTGCGGTCAGGAAAATGATGTTCCTCTAGAACATCTAAGGTACATTCAGTGCGAGCAGACATCAAGTAGCTTCTGGAACCAGAAGTTTATAGCACTGTCTGGAATGTTCCAGAACTTAGGAGAACTGTTTAAAACTATCTAGAACAGTTTTTTTACCCAATTTATCCAGACCTGAGTGGAACAGCAGTCCGGGAAAGCATCTGCTAAGATGCACAAGGCCTACAGAGCATACTGCAGCATGTCTGCTCCATCTTTTTAGGCACCCAGGCCCAATTTGGGCTTTGGCAGGTAAGTGTAAAGGGAGAAAATAAAATTAATACTGGAATTTTTTTGCACAAATAAAAACTCGTATTGGGAAAATATATTTAAATTTTACATAACATTTTAGAAAATTACATTAGCTGTTAAATGAAACGAGCTGGGATGGAAGTCCCAGAATAGTAAGTTTATTTTTGTCTTTACACTTTACATTTGTTCACTAAGAGTAATACCGCAATACTTTATATACAATACATTCCGCTCATATTCAGCAATTGTGTGTTTGGGTTCTGCTAGGATAGATTTACATGCTTCAGTTCTCCCAGACCAATACATTTCCCACATACTGTATTCCCACTATTTTTTCTATAAGTCCCGCCTCCCAATGAGCCTAGTCTGCTCGGATTGGTCAGCTCACTCACTCTGTTCTGATAGGCCTTCTATAAGCTCACCCCCAACACCGCTGTTTCTGTTTTTACACGGATGTCGGTTCTGCTGGATCAATTTAATCCAGAGTTCGATCCTGAAAGTCAGGTAGATCCACCAGATCTGAAAAGCTGGTACAGCCACTTTTGCAAGCTAGACTGGAGCAGACTGGTTCCAGAGTGGTCAGTTTTACTGGTTTAGCCCTCTGCATGTTGTGTGAGGGCATGCCGAGCTTGCCAGTAGGCCGGCACTAAGAATTGTGTTACGTGATGATGTCACTTTGTAACAGAGAAAATGGCTGGGACGCCATGAAAGTGTTCCTCCCTCTGGTGTGTATTTGGAACTTTGCAGAATGTTTACATGGACTGAAAGCTCCATAACACACTAAAGAGGACATATAAATACAACAAACAGAGAAAAAGAAGATAAGAACAATAAGAACTACACATAACAGACATGAATATTTTCCAGCAATCAGTCGACCACCTTCTGGGCTAAAGAGGACCTGAGCTTCACACACCATATCTATAATAGGTTAGGTCATATCACTCTCCTCCTGTGCAGGCTGCAGGTTCTGAAAGTTTGTGGTGAGCAGAGCAGGTTTATCTTTAGCACACACATCAGCGTGACAGATAACATCAGATAAGGTCAGAATAAAGCCAGCTGCCTGGCTGCACGTGCTCTCACAGAGAACTCTAAGGCTGAGGAACAGGTGGACACAGGTGAGTGCATTCAAACCTTTATACTAAAGGTAGAAAACCAGCTTAGAAATCAAGAAGCGAAAGCAGTTCATCATAAAGAAATGGAGAGAACCAGCAGTTTAAATACTTTTCATACAATTCATTATTTATTTATCAAGTAAAACAATATATATATGTATATATATGTAAAATAATGTTTTTAATAGAGATTCAGATAAGTATTACTTACTTACCATCAGGTTAAGCTTTTATTTATAATAGAAATTATGTTATTATAAATTGAGGAGTTGTAAATAAATTCTAATGTGATAACTTGTGACAGCTAGTCCTTGAAAAAAAGTAAATACATGAATAACTAAATGGGTTCCTCATTTTAAGAGGAAAACACATATTTTACAGCTTTTAAGGTTCCGAACTATTATTTTTATTAAAATCACAATGTTTGTTTTTGAAACAAAATTTAGATTAATAAAATAAAATAAAATAAAATATTGACATTGCACTGTTAAAAAATGATAAAAAAATTGGGACTTTAATTTGCCAGGCTGCCAGAATTTCTGACTTACAGTATGAGCATTTTTAAAAAGTTAAAAGTTAAGTTTAAATCTGGATGTAAGGGTGCATAGATTATTATCTTTAAAACCTTGGTGTTTGGGGTGCCTTAAAATTGGAGTTAATGAAATTTCAAATGAACAGAACAAGAATCTATGTTTTATGCCCAGAAACTTATTACATCAGGATCCAATAACTCAAAATATTAAGGCAGCCCGGACAAAGTTCAAACCATCATCTGTTTATCTGATCATTCAATTTACAACATTCCGCTATCAACGTAGCACAGAAACCACAAGGCATTGTGGGGAAAAAGGGAAAAGTGAAAATAAAAAAATATTGGTGGAAAAAGTTTGTATGATAAAATTTAAAGTACTTAATTGTTTAAAGAGTAATTGCTGTAAAGCTGAATTAATTTTTTTTCTGGGTATGTAATTATTCCGTTCAGGCTTACTCTGTGCAGAATGAGGGTGCTACTCGCTGTCGCCGCTCTGGTGGTTGTGGCCGGTGCAACCAGTGTCTTGCAGGATCTGGAGTTTGACGCCTGGAAAGTGGAATTTGGTAAGAAATCAATTTCAAGACGACAATTTCAAATTCCATCAAAATCTGGAGAAAAAATAAACAAACAAACAAAAAAACACAAAAACGGGGATACGACGTTTCAAAAAACACTGACACTAATTTAAAACAGTACAACAGTACATGTCCCAACAGATGATCCAGGCGGTAGCTAACAGGCTGCCCAGTGTCCAGTAACCATGAGCAGTTTCAGTGGAACATACCATAAGGCCCCTAATTTCATATCCTGGTTAATGTTACTCGGCGCCTGCAGGGCTGAACATCAGTCTCGGTCTCAGAAGACTGGCTTTTCATGAACACAGTAAAATCGAATGTGGAGTTTTACACTGCAGCTCAATAACTCGGTTATGGTACCTCAGATACAGGGTTAACAGGACATACATCATCACTGCGGTGTTAGGGTTCTGATGTTCAGCAAAGTTGGCATATTAAATAATTATTCTCTCTCTCTCTCTCTCTCTCTCTCTCTCTCCAGTTCACTTTGTCTTTCTCTCTCTCTCTCTCTCTCTCTCTCTCTCTCTCTTTCCAGTTCACTCTCTCTCCAGTGCACTCTGTCTTTCTCTCTCTCTCTCTAGTGTGCTCTCTCTTTCTTTTCAGTCCACCCTCTCTTATAATGGTACACTCTTTCTCTCCTGTGCACTCTGTCTTTCTCTCTCTCTCTCTCTCTCTCTCTCTCTCCAGTTCACTTTGTCTTTCTCTCTCTCTCTCTCTCTCTCTCTCTCTCTCTCTCTCTCTTTCCAGTTCACTCTCTCTCCAGTGCACTCTGTCTTTCTCTCTCTCTCTCTAGTGTGCTCTCTCTTTCTTTTCAGTCCACCCTCTCTTATAATGGTACACTCTTTCTCTCCTGTGCACTCTGTCTTTCTCTCTCTCTCGCTCTCTCTCTCTCTAGTGTGCTCTCTCTTTTCAGTCCACCCTATCCCTCTCTTATCATGGTACACTCTTTGTCTCGTGTGCACTCTGTCTTTCTCTCTCTCTCTCTCTATCTCTCTCTCTCTCTCTTGAGCACTCTGTCTTTCTCTTTCTCTCTCTCTCTCTCTCTTTCTCCCTCTCTCTCTCGTGCATTCTTTCTCTCTCTCTCTCTCTCTGTTTTCCTGCACTGTGTATCTCTTCTGTCATACTGGATGCTTTTTCTTTCTCTCATCCTGCATACACTATTTATCTCTTCCATTCAGTCTGTTTCTTTTTCTATCATGTTGGTAAACCTCTCTTTCTCTTCTTCCCTCTCTTTAAAGGAGTGGGTGAAGGTTTTGGGGGTAAAATATTTGAGGCTACAGCCCCGGAAGCCCAAGCTAGGCCACGCCCCCCAAGCTAAACTCTTGGACATCCAGTTAAAGTGGGAAATTTACCATTTTTATCTGAGCTCAGCAGCAGAAACTCTCATCTAAAATATTCAGTCATTCGTCTTCTGAGCTGCTAGTGGGTGCTGGTGCCTATCCCAGCATCATGTCTCTCCATTGACTGAACATTGTGGAGGCTGAACACGAGTTGGGTCATGAACACACTGAAGTTACCAAGATTCTCTCTCAGGTAAGAGTTACGGTTCGGAGGAGGAGGAGTCTCAGCGTAAGATGATCTGGCTGAACAACCTCAAGCTGGTCCTGGAGCACAACCTGCTGGCTGACCAGGGGATCAAGAGCTACAGACTCGGCATGAACCACTTTGCAGACATGGTGATCTCTCGCACACACCTTTCATTACTCAGAGTCTTTCCTTTAGCTCTGTTTAGTATGTGCTGTTCTTCCTCTTTAACAGGACAACCAGGAGTACCAGGAGATGTTGAAGGGCTGCCTGGGATTCTTTAATGAGTCTGAGATCCAGAATGCAACGTTCCTCGAACCAGTAAGAGGCGCTGCTCTGCCCATGACTGTGAACTGGAAGACAAGGGGCTACGTGACTGAGGTTAAGGACCAGAGTCACTGTGGCTCCTGCTGGGCCTTCAGTGCGGTGAGTTACAGAGCAGGACAACCACAGATGTAGAACGGGATGGAGGGATCATTTTAGAGAACAGTGGCCGGCAGGGCCGAAAATATGACCTGAAACTAATTTAGATAAACCTACTTTTTGAAGTAGCTTACTATTCTCTATCTCGTTTCTTTTCATTCAACAATGTACATTTTAAAAATGTTTTTTTACTGAGCTGGAGTTTAGAGAATCAACCTTGTAACCGGAGGGTTGCTGGTTTGATTCTCTGAACTGACACTAACGACTTAAGTTCCCAGGTGCTGTGTATAGGGCTGCCTACTGCTCTGGGCAGCCTACCGCTTTCCCCCTAGAGTGTGTTCACTAGAGTGTGTGTATGTGATTAACTTCACGGATGGGTTAAATGAGGAAAAAACAATTAACAAAATTCTACATTTGAAATATCCGGTCAAAATTGGCTCAGCAGTTTCAAACTGTGACCCTCTACCAAACATATATCACACTGCACCTTCTTAACTGTGGTAAATGTACTCAACAGAAAAAAAACACCACAACTTCAAAGACAAACAATGAACCCAATATGTATTAGAAGAAGAAATCAAGAAAAAACACAGTAACAAACCCAACATCAGTATTACACACACATAACCCAAGGCTAGTCCCACAGTTGAAAGCAAGAGGTTTTTGTTCCTCAGGTTCTCTTGGGTTAGAAAAAAATAAGTTCTTGAGTTTTAGTAAGATCCAGGCTTGCTCTTTAAATGGGGATACTTGAACAAGGTAAGGTGGTCAGATATCCTTATTCCAAGAGTTCTTTGAGTCCATAACTCCCACACACACTTCTTGTCCAAGACAAACAAACAAACATATATTAGCATATTGGCATACTAGCATATATTGTTTATTCAGCTCATCAACTTGCCACCACAGCAGTTACAAAACATCATGTACTTGCATAATATTTCACAAAGTTATTTTACCCAGAAACACCACCCTACTACCTTTCATGAGTACACATTTACTGCTGGTGTACCTGGAGGCCATCAAATGTATTATTCGAAAGAAAATCTGGTATTTGAGATCTGTTGCAACCTGCTGATATGTCCTATACTGTATGTTTAATTGTTTTTATAGTTCATTAACTATAAGGTTTATATATATACTTTAAGGTTTATATATATATATATATGTGTGTGTGTGTGTGTGTGTGTGTGTGTGTGTGTGTGTGTGTGTGTGTGTGTGTGTGTGATATTTATGCCAGAAGCTTGAGGAAGAGCATAGGTAACAGCAGTAGGCATGCCGCGGATCTTTTATTATTTGTATAAAGTTATATAATACTGTTGATCGAACCATCTGCAACTATAATAGGCTGAATAAATAAGGTTACCTTACTCTATGGGTAAGCACAGTAAATAGACTCTCTAGTAGATGCTTTTACCCTAAAACTACAGATTGGTAGAGGTGGCACAGTTAGGGTCAACACCTTTATTAAGATATGTGACTCAAACATGCTCTACCAAACGGTTGAGAAGAACATTAAAGGGTTAAAGAGAAACTGCACACTTGAAATTCATTTTGACTTCCATTTATCTTCTCTCATCCCACTCGTTCAGACAGGGGCGCTGGAAGGTCAGATGTTTAAGAAGACAAAGAGACTGGTAAGCTTGAGCGAGCAGCAGCTGGTGGACTGCTCCCAGTCTTATGGAAACTATGGCTGTCGAGGTGGTTGGCCATACAGGGCCTTTGAGTACATCAAGCGGAATGGCCTGGAGAAATCAAACACCTATCCCTACCTGGCCAGGGTAAGTCTACAGCTGGTAATGATGCCAAATAGTTTCATTATAAAATGACCCCAAATGAATTTGATAAGCTAAGGCATTTGTGTTGTCTGAAGTTAGCTACAATGCTAATGTAGAAAGAACTTTCATAACCCCAAAAAGGAGGACATCATTAAGAGGGAATGGTTGGGCATGATACTAAAACAGAGTTCAAATCATATTCATACCTGTATAACACATACATGATGCTTTACTCATCTATTTGGTCAGAATGGACACAGGCTTACTAATTGACTAGTATTTAGAGGACTGACCTCCATACCTGACCTTGTTAAACATATGAAATGCAAGGCATGTATCTAACACAGATGTGAGCCAATGGCACACATAATATTGTTGGCGAGTAAACATTTTAAACAGGTACTGAAATAGAAGTTGAAAACCCAGACAGCCTGGCCTAAAAGAGGACGTGTGGCCACCCTCATATGTCTGACTCATGTATGATCCCTCCAAGAACCTTAGAAATTATAAGAAACATAAATATATATTAATGGATTGGGAGAGAATACATTTTTTTCATATATGAGTATATGTGTATGTATATATATGTAGCAATGCTAATGAACCAGTAAACTCTGTTAAACCCACCTCAACACGTCTTTTAACCATGCAGTGAGCATCATTATTTTGTACCCCTGTAACGCAGGGATAAGTTTAAGGGAAGTCTGGGATTGTGCAGGAGACTGCTGGAACTTCCAGGAGTGTTGGGATGTCTGTGTAAATGAGAGTTTTTAGGAAGGCACAGGCTCATGTGTCAAAGCTGATGTTCTGACTCAATTCCAGCCCCAAAATGCCGAACCTGTATATTAGGTTTACCACAGTATGCTGTTTCGAGCTGTCCAGTAGATGCTGCTCTTTTAGCATTAGCACAGCCAGTATACATTACACACATTAGTACTAGCGAAGAAAAAGACAAAAGTAGATCAAACAAACCTACGAAGCTTTTTAAACTTTTCCAAAGTGTTTATCGAGATAATGGGCCAGTGGGGACTCATAGTGTGTGTTAAAAATATGAAATATTGGCCAATCAGTGGGCTCCAATCCCTGTGTTAGCCCCTATGCTGGAATCTACAGAAGACCGTGCTTCATTCTACTCATGTACATCAGTTGGCATAGTTTCTTTAACTGAAACTTTTTATTTAAGTTAAACTTAGTTTACTTTAAATGAAACTTTTAAGTTTCATTTTCATGTCAGTAAGTAACATTTGGGGATTCGTTAGCACTGTGCTAATTAGTGTTCCTACTTGTCAGCCTTACAGCTTCAGTGGAAAACTTTGATTTTGGGTCATCTACTTTTGGGGTGAGGGGAAAATTGTGGAAACTGAGCTTCTTAAAAATATCCCCTTCAACTTTTAACCAGAACGGTTGCAGCAACTTATCCTGACTGTCTTTGTCTCTCCTCAGGAAGGGAGATGCAGGTCTAATGGCGGCAGAGCCTGGGCTAGGTGCTCCCGCTATAGAAATGTGCCTCGATCAGAAAAAGCCCTGAAGTACGCCGTGGCCAAAGTCGGACCTATTTCTGTGGCTATAGATGCCGGACATCACAGCTTCCAGCTCTATAGATCAGGTAAACCCCAGAAAACTGTCCTGCTGTATATGATATATCAGACTTTGAGGCATAAAGGAGTGAATTAACTGCAAAATTACTTTATCCACAAATATCTCTGAGCCTTGCTTTCTCTGTCACACAAACACAAAACTCCTCAGAATAAACCTGTCCTGAGAAATCTGGCAGCAGGAAGTCATTCAGAGTAAGGAATTATGGAAAAATGTCAGTGAGGAGTCTATAAAGTCAGGCTATCCTGATAACCTGGAGCTACTTTCATTTCATTTCTGAAGCTGAACATGTAAATGATAAGATAAGAGATAAGAGACGTTTACAAAAATAAAAATATGAAAAATGTGCAAAAATACCAAAAAAATAACAACACAAAAAGAGAAATCTTAAAATTTAGAAATTTCATTGCGTTTTAAAAATATCCATTTAGAATGTGATGCCAGAAGTAAGTTCCAAACAAGTTGGGAAGGTGACGTTTAGAACAGCATTGTTCAGCTCTTCTTACCTCCGGGACCCCCTATTTAACCTCTAGGACCCCCTTAATGTCTCAAAAACAAAAACGTGAGAGTGGAGGTCCCTGAAGTGTATTACCCTGTCATTTTTTACAGCCTGCTTCACTCACAGTTGTTGAGCTTCTGTCTTTGTAGTACTAGTCATATGGCACTGACCTGCCTCAGGGTGGTGCTGTAGCAACTGGACCCAGTTTCTCCTTCCTAGTCTAACAGCTGTTACTGTGAAAAACCTCTGAACTTCATAAAAGCCTTACAATATCCTATAGCAAATCTCTATTCCCAATGAATCAGTGTTAAGACTGAAGTATTACTGATTCTTACTGAACATAAGACAGAAGACGAGATCATCTGAGTGAAGGTCAGAAGTAAATGTGTGGAAGAGCTCATTATCAAACTAGAAAAGAGTTTCTATGGTAAGTAAGAGCTTCCCTGCCAACCAATGCTGGACTAGTCAACCAAAACACAAATACTAGAGGATCTTTTGCTTACTATGGTGCACCATTGTTTGGAAATGGGGTCGTAACCTTGCCCAAGCTATTTAGCATTCAGCTCTGTCAATGGAGATCCCTAACAGATTTTACCAAATTAATTTGATAGAATTCTGTAAACTGTGTGTGTTTGCTGTGGTCTGATGTCTAGGCCTGGGTTATTGTTTGATTTATCAGACACTGTAATAATTGACTGATTAATGATTGAACATTTAAACTAACAGCTGGTAACCTGAATGATTGCAGGTGTGTATGATGAGCCAGCCTGCAGCACCAGTCCGACTCACGCCGTCCTGGTTGTTGGTTATGGCACTCACAGGCGCAGAAAGGATTACTGGCTGGTCAAGAACAGGTAAATGAATAAGCTAACCAGACATCACAACAAGAACAGGTAAATGAATAAGCTAACCAGACATCACAAGGACAGTTCCTGATTAAGGCGGGGTTATGATCATTAGAAGACTTTATGAATGTCCAACACTGACAGTCGTTTATTTCACAGCTGGGGTACTCGCTGGGGTGATAGCGGTTACATCAAGATGTCCAGGAACAAGGGGAACCAGTGTGGCATTTCCAGCTATGCTGTCTACCCTATGGTTTAAAGGTATAACATCATTAGTCATCATCCAGAGTCCAGCTGCCTATATATTTGGATGACCCTTGAAAACCCATAAGGTCAAGAGATACTTTGCTGTACATCACTGAACATCTCACTATTGCAGTTGATCACAACAGAATTTGAATCGGGTATAGAACAGGCTTTAGTGACTTCAGCTGAAACTGAAGTCTGCAGGTCAGTGGATCTCCTGGAGCTGGATGGGGTCTCCAGAGAGATCTTAAAACTGAACTGCATCCACGAACATGTTCTCTTTAACTGTAATACAGTAATAAGGGAACTTCATATAAATTTAATTCTGTTAAATGTTTTTTTTTTCTACAGACTGAAGAGAGACAGAACCTGAACCACCTCGGAGGAGATCTCAGTCTTATATTTTATTTACCCAAGCAGCAACCAAAAAAAAAAAAAAAACCTTCCAGTTCTTCTAGAGTGGATCCAGCTTCAGCTAAATCACTGTTTTTAATATGCTCAAGAACAGAATAAACATATCAGCATTCACAAAACATATAACGACTGATTCATTCCTACACCTCAGACCCAGAGATCCAGCAGCACAGCACTGACATATACTGGGATCTCCGTCACTGAAGCATGTCTCCATGCACTGCTAACCTTAATATCCAATACATGTACACAGCTACTAATGCAATGGAACACAGTTCACCTTTATTGCATTTTGGGACGTGATCTAACACCACAACTCATTAAGCTTCACACCGAGGAGGGGGGACTCAAACGATGCCGCCGTGTGCTGCCAATTTACTTTGTGATCGGCCAGACACACCTGCACAGGACTCGGCCAAGAGCCGAGAGACTTGAGAATCGGCCACAGACGCAGGGTGGAGAGGAGAGTGCGAGCTTAGGAAGCAGTTTAGAGACGAGGAATCAACCAAATAATAATAATTGATCACTCGTTCAGTACATATTGCACATCTATTATCTGTCCTAAGCTTGTCCACTGTAACGAATGGAAGTATGGTGTTAGGTGGGTGCTCTTAGCTTCCATGAAGAGACAGGCAGGGAACATGTCGTGAAGGGGTTTCAGAGTCAGTTTAATAAACAATGAGAGCACCGAGACTTCGCTCGTCACAAGTTCCCAGATAACACCAGTTGGAGAACCCAGGCTACAACTTAGTACAGTTCACCCCACGCACATTCTCTCCAGCGCTTTCCTCCACACTCTCCATTACTCGCTCCACCGTGCACATGCGCACTGCACCTGTCTTAAAGTGACCGTTACACCACACTCTCTAGGGCATAATCAGAATTATGTAGTATATAGTTATTATAAACATTATTATTCATACTGTCATATATATTATTTACAATATGCGTTAGTACATTATTAATACATACCTTCTAAAAACACCACACTTACAAACATTATTATTCATACTACATATATATACAAATATATATTAATAACAATATGTGTAGTATATTATTAAGACATACCTTTTTAAAAACTATTTAAAACAATTTTATTAAAAATAAATAATAAATACACACACACACACACACACGCTCTTGCCTTTACAGATTATGGGTATGTATGGTGGTTTTTTCACCGCAAAACACTAAATTACCCATGAGTCATCACTGCTTGTTCTGCTCAGTTTATCACCAGTGACTCATCGCTTTTTGTGTTTTTGTCTAAAAGTAGTAACAGAGCAGTTTTCTCACATCAGCCCTCTGATCACGACGCTATGCTGACTGAATATGGAACCTGATATCGACTTCAGGCCACACTCAGCCTTTATTTAACTACCTTCAGATACTTTTACAGGGCACATACTTTTATAATCAGTCTATACATGATTAATCTATACATGCCTTCTGTGAAATAAGATCAAATACAACCCATGCAACCCTCTATAACACTAAATCACCCATCCTTAAAGATAATAAGACCTGACTCCCTAAACAACAGCTTTAACCTCACAGGTAAACAAGATTATTTAAAAATTATATATATACACATACATACACACTGCTGGTGTTATAGTATAAACTGAAAAATGCTACTCATTATCATTTTTGTTTATTAAAAAGTTAATTAAAAGGGTTCCTCTAATCATTTCTTTATAAATGACTTCACTTTATTCTTTACTCCCAGTTATGCTAGTCATAGTAAGGAATCTATAATTCTAGCGAGGGTGAAAAAGGGAAGCTAGTAAATGCAAGTCCAGAACAGCATGCACAGTAACCGTGGTCCGATTCATTTGTGGTTTACAGGGGGGTAAAACGGCTCATAAGCTGTACATATGTTAATGAAGTCAACATAGCGTGAGGAAACAGGCGTTAAGGCCAGTGTAAGAAATAGTGAGAGCATGTTACTTGCTGCTAAGATGCATTTTTTCGACCAAGTTCTAGCTATTTAAATCTAGTACCATTATTCAGTAAGCCCAAACCCACACGGAGAACTGGGAAAGCACAAGTTAAACTGTTTATGTTAGATACTCAATTAATGTTACTTTGAACAACATTCAAATGTAGTTTGGAACAGAGGAGGATGGCCCCTCCTCTGGTCCGAGGAGGCCAGATCAACTTATGGCCTTGCCTCTGTGATGGTTTACAAAGGTGCCAGAGGTCTTTCAGAACGTGAACTGCACGTACAGTCTAGATGTGAGAGTGCTCCGGAATGTTAATCAGGCCAATCAGTCACACCTGCAGCCCTGCGAACATCAGAACCATCGTATTGGAATACAGGAATATGCGGTAAGATGATGAGCAAAAGGCAAAACCTGATTGTCCAGCAGCTCAATGTAGTATTATCGCTGGTACCAGACGGAGATTAAAACTACTTAAGGCCTGGTCTTAGGAGGGCTGTTCTTGACCTGGTCTCACTGTGAGTCTTGACTTAACTACAGCCCTAAACACATATTCAACTTTCCATTAGCTTAACATAGCATAACATAACATTTATTGGGCAACAGGCTATTAACAAAACATCAATCTGTCACTGGTACAATTTGTAAACACCAGATGACCAGTCACGGCTTGCTCTAAAATGATTTGTAAACTAGTTTAAACAGCATGAAATCCAGAATGGACTTTTGCTGGTCGAGCTAAACTAGTTGACCAGCATGGCTACTGGTCATCTAATCTTAATTATAATATTAAAGCATTAAACATTAGTTTTAATTCAAACCTCCAACAGGATCTCTGGTAAGTTCTATCTAAAGGGCACTTGAATGTCCAGCAAGCAGCTTCCTTCATGAAAACCTTGTCAGCAGTGAAGTGTTAGTGGTGTACAGTTTTGTGCATGCATGGTTTTGGTTAGCGGAGCTGATGAAGCAGCTGGTTCGTCTGGGTGTCTTTGCTGGTGAAGCTATTTGACCAGCATGGTCTTTGCGGTCAAAGCTGCTTGACCAACAAAGACCGGTTTAGCTATTGGTCACCATGTCATTGCAGGTCAAGCTAATAAACAAACAAGTTCCCAGCTGGTTTTATGTGAGGAGTATGGCCTTCGCCGGTTAAACTAGTGTACTAACATGGTCTTTGCTGGTTGTCACGGCAGGGTAAGGCTGGTGGACCCAAGCACAGGGCGGGAAGGTTTATCCGCTTGCAAACGGGTTTCCTGGATGTGGATACACGTCAAATGACCCACCAGGGGTGAACTGTTTGGTGGAGAAGTGTTTTTGTGAACTCTACAACCTCAGGAGTGGAGGCCCCACATGCTACGCACGGGTACACATGGGGTGTGTCAGAGGGGGTTTCATGAAGGGAAAGGCGAAAAGCGGGGAATCTCTAACAAAGGAGATGTCAACCGTTCTACTGCTAATACCATCACCAGCTACTCCTCGACAAAGGTCGGTGGAGGCTTATATAGCCGGTGCAGCTCATGTGGGTGATCAGCCCGGTGCATTCTGGGCGATGGAGTTCTGGGCTGTAGTTGCCTCGGGGTGGCGCTGTCGCTGCCGCCCTCTGCTCTGCTTTGCTGTTTACCAGCATTGTCCTTATGGATGATGCTATTTGACCAGCATGGTCTTTACTGGTTTAACTTGTTTCAAGGATGGTCTTTCCTTGGTTATCTGTTGGCCAGCTTGGTCTTTACAGGTGACCTTTTTTTGTTGGTTTGGCGTTTTTGATAGTTTTGGCTAGTAAAGCTTCATTACGTTTCTTTTGAGCCATTCCAACATGGGTTTCCCTTTGTGCGTTGGTTTGTTTGTGTCACGCTTCCGGGTTTCCCTGTCTGCTCCGCTCTCCCAGACTCCAGTTCCCAGAGGACTACACATGTGGACGTCACTCCCAAGTGCTCCCAATTGTCATCTTTGATTCGATCCGGCTCTCCGGAGTTTTAACACAGCTGGTTCCAATTCCAGTTCACCTACACATATAAGCCCCATGACTTTTGGTGTTTCTCCACGAAGCTTTGCCAAACCTAGTTTGCAATTCTGAGCGTTTCATTCTGTTTTCACTGGTTTAGACCTTGTTCTGATTTCCCGACTTCTCTCTTTGCTTGTTCCCTATCTGAGGTTTGTTCCCTATTCTGCAAGTGGGGGCCACAGACCACTTCTCAGTACCTATGATTTCTGGCTGATGTTTTGGTCACTTTTGAATCTTGGTGGTGCTTTCACACTCGTGGTAGCATGAGACGGACTCTACAACCCACACAAGTGGCTCAGGTAGTGCAGCTCATCCATGATGGCACATCAATGCAAGCTGTGGCAAGAAGGTTTGCTGTGTCTGTCAGCATAGTGTCCAGAGCCTGGAGGCGCTACCAGGAGACAGGCCAGTACACCAGGAGACGTGAAGGAGGCCGTAGGAGGGCAACACCCGAGCAGCAGGACGGCTACCTTCACTTTTGTGCAAGGAAGAACAGGAGGAGCACTGCCAGAGCCCTGCAAAATGACCTCCAGCAGGCCACAAATGTGCATGTGTCAGCACAAACGGTTAGAAACCGACTCCATGAGGATGGTATGAGGGCCCGACATCCACAGATAGGGGTTGTGCTCACAGCCCAACACCATGCAGGAAGCTTGGCATTTGCCAGAGAACACCAGGATTGGCAAATTCGCCACTGGCGCCTTGTGCTCTTCACAGATGAAAGCAGGTTCACACTGAGCACATGTGACAGACGTGTCACAGAGTCTGGAGATGCCGTGAAGAGCAATCTGCTGCCTGCAACATCCTTCAGCATGACCGGTTTGGCAGTGGGTCAGTAATGGTGCTGGGTGGCATTTCTTTGGAGGGCCGCACAGCCCTCCATGTGCTCGCCAGAGGTAGCCTGACTGCCATTAGGTACCGAGATGAGATCCTCAGACTCCTTGTGAGACCATATGCTAGTGCAGTTAGCCCTGGGTTCCTCCTAATGCAGGACAATGCTTGACCTCATGTGGCTGGAGTGTGTCAGCAGTTCCTGCAAGATGAAGGCATTGAAGCTAGGGACTGGCCCGCCCGTTCCCCAGACCTGAATCCGATTGAGCACATCTGGGACGTTTGATGATTTTTGAGTGATTTTGTTGTCAGCACATTCAACTTTGTACAGAACAAAGTATTCAATGAGAATATTTCATTCATTCAGATCTAGGATGTGTTATTTGAGTGTTCCCTTTATTTTTTTGAGCAGTGTATTAAAGCATTAAACATTAGTTTTAATTCAAACCTCCAACAGGATCTCTGGTAAGTTCTATCTAAAGGGCACTGAACATCCAGCAAGCAGCTTCCTTCATGAAGACCTTGTCAGCAGTGAAGTGTTAGTGGTGTACAGTTTTGTGCATGCATGGTCTTGGTTAGCAAAGCTGATGAAGCAGCTGGTTCGTCTGGGTGTCTTTGCTGGTGAAGCTATTTGACAAGCATGGTCTCTGCGGTCAAAGCTGTTTGACCAACAAAGACCGGTTTAGCTGCTGGTCACCATGTCATTGCAGGTCAAGCTAATAAACAAACAAGCAACTTCCCAGCCGGTTAAACTAGTGCACAAACATGGTCTTTGCTGGTTGTCACGGCAGGGTAAGGCTGTGGACCCAAGCACAGGGCGGGAAGGTTTATTCGCTTGAAAACGGGTTTCCTGGATGTGCATACACGTCAAATGACATGCGCCAGGGGTGAACTGTTTGGTGGAGAAGTGTTTTTGTGAACTGTACGACCTCAGGAGTGGTGGCCCCACATGCTACGCACCGGTACACATGGGGTGTGTCAGAGGGGGTTTCATGAAGGGAAAGGTGAAAAGCGGGGAATCTCTAACAAAGGAGACGCCAACCATTCTCTTGCTAATACCATCACCAGCTACTTCTCGACAAAGATTGGTGAAGGCTTATATAGCCGGCGCATCAGGTGCAGCTCATGTGGGTGATCAGCCCAGTGCATTCTGGGGGATGGAGTTTCGGGCTGTAGTTGCCTCGGGGTCTTTTGTCCTGACAGTTATTCTTGCTGTATGCAGTTAAGAAAGTGATTTGTCATTATCTAATATAATCTGTGGAGAATTAATAAAGTATTAGTATTAGTTTCTGTGCAAAATTCCAGCAGGGTCTCTAATAAGCCCTGTCTAAGGTTCCTCATGCAGTTCTCTTTGTAAGGCCACTAGTGGTCTACACCGTTTTGTGCATGTTTGGTCTCTGCTAAACAAGCAAAAGCCATGCTGCTTCTTACTGCAGTTATTGCTGTTGAAGCTGCTTGACCAATTGCTTTAACTATGTGAGCAACATGGTCTTGACTAGCATGCTCTTTGTGGGGTTAGCTGTTGACTAGATTTGTCCTTTCGGCTGAATCTGTTTGACTACATGTCATTTGCTGGTTTAGCTGTTGACCAGCATGATCTTTGCAGACGATGGTTTTACTGGTTTAGTTATTGGCCACCATGGTCTTTCGTGGTGAAGCTATTCAACCAGCATAGTCCTTGGCAGTTTAACTCATTCATAGGCTTCCCTTTGTGCTTGGATAGATGCCTTGCTCTACCGGTCTAGGTCTACAGCTTTCTGGTAGAGAATGAGGCTAATGATGCTAAGCTGCTTGGCAGCAAAGTTTCTCCATACCATGACACTACCATCTCCATGTTTCACTACTGGTATGATGTTGCAGTTGTGGCTATACACCAGATACAACAGGACCCATATCTTTAAAAGGCCTGCTTTTCAATTCATTACCTCAAAAGACAACTGGTAAAACTAATGTAGAATTCTATTAGGCCAAAATAAAATCTCCTGTTTAGGAGATGAAATGAAACAGTAGCAGTTTCAGTGCAAACCTCCAACAGAATATAGGTAGTGCCAGTGATTTCCTCCGTGAAGATATAAGTGAAGTGTTTATGGTAAACAGAGCTTTGTTATTTGTTATTTTCACAGTAGCCACCACCTTCTTTTTACATTATTAAAATTTCTTTAACTTAAAGTTTAGTTTTTTTTATTTAATTTTTATTTTAAATTCATGTTTAACTTTTAACACAGAAACTGATTTTTATCAGACTTTAGTATTTTTAGTTAGTATGCTGTCTGTAAAGACTTCTGAGAAATAGACTCTTGGAAATCCAACAGAAAACAAAGTGAAAGTATTTTAATTTCTCTTTATTAAAATTTTGCTAAAAAAACCAAAACATATTTTGAGGTTTTTTTTGTTTTGGCTGTTTGTACACTAGCTTAGACCTAAACCAGTAAGTACAGTACAGTAAATTAAGTGACTCAGTTTGAGATAAAACAGTTTATTTTTAATCACATTTTCATGATATGTTATAATACAGGTATTGATTGAATTAATTTAGATGCAATTTTAGTGCAAGTGGGCACATACTGCTAGATACTTAGATCAAAAAGGCGATGCTCACTATTAGAACCTTGAATTAGTCCTGGCTAAAAAACTACCTGTTCAGTCGAGCCTTTGTTAATTAGTTTTCCTGTTAGCTCAAAGGTGCAGATATGGGGTTGACCTGACAGAGAGTAAACAGAGAGTGTTGGTGCTGTCATACAGCTGCTGTTATGTGTCCACTCAGGTTTGTTGACAATAGAAAAGAGGGGAGCTGACTTCTCAAGGAACTCTCAGGTGTTTGTTGCCTTCTGGCTCTCCCATTTTAGTTATGCTTTAATAGCCAGGCCGGCCGGAGTACACTGTTACCACCTTATAATATTCCCAGAACAGAACTAATTACATTTGTGTTTATCTTCCTGAGCTTAACAACTGCCCATCCTGTGTGGTCTGAAGCGGAACAACTGCCCATCCTGTGTGGGCTGATTCCTTATAACTGACCATCTTGTGTAGACTGATTCCTTATAACTGCCCATCCTGTGTGGGCTGATGTGGAACAACTGCCGACCCTGTGTGGGCTGATTCCTTATAACTGTCGACCTTGTGTGGCCAGATGTGAAACAGCTGCCCATCCTGTGTGGACTGATTTCTTATAACTGCCCATCCTGTGTGGGCTGATGTTTGTTTTTCTGTTCCCTCATTGAGTGCAAGTGGTTCAGACCCTGAGGCAGGTTTAAACCATGGCGCTCCCTCCACCATAGGACAAGTTGTTGGTGTACAGTCCTCGTGTACTTCCAAACACGTGTTGTGCATTTGTGTTATAAAGTTCCACTTTTGTCTCATCTGCCTGTTAAACATTTTCCCAGCAGCACTGTGAAATGAAGTAATCCAGGTAGTCCCTCACTGTATTCCAATAATTCTGCCATATGCAGCTTTTATCATTTCTTCTATTTTGCATTATTTAACACTAAATGGTTTCAGATCTAGATACAAAATAAGGTCAGGAGAACAACACAAACTGGTCTTTTGAATTATTGAAGGACAAAATGTTTTGCAACCCCCATATCACAACTGGTTTTGGCAGGTTTAGCAACAACAGCTGCAACCATATAACTGAACATCACACCCTAGTAGCTAAATTAAATAAACCGCCAACTTAACCTTCACCTATATCATCAGGATGGGGTTTAAGTTTAGACTTTGATTATACAAGTCGTTCAGACCTGGACTTGCCGTTGTGTTCTGCATGGTTGTCTTGTACTGCAGTTCTACTAAGTTTTGCTATATAGAAAAATATAATATATATATTTTACCATATTGTAAATAAGCTCAGCATTATACAAAAAACAATAGTTGCACAAACAGTTTAACCAAGCCACAATTACAGACATTCAGATGTCCTCCATGAGTCATCTTGTGACTGAGGCATCATTGGCAGGCGGCTGCACC
Source organism: Prochilodus magdalenae (assembly GCA_024036415.1). Classification (NCBI taxonomy): domain Eukaryota; kingdom Metazoa; phylum Chordata; class Actinopteri; order Characiformes; family Prochilodontidae; genus Prochilodus; species Prochilodus magdalenae. Next base: position 19,929 of record JAMWET010001725.1, on the reverse strand, counting down.
ACGCAGGACTACATGCACAGAGACAGTTATGATGACTGTTCTTAACACCACGTCACTGACACCATTGACTGCAGACGTGCTTCAGTAGATCAGTATGTCTGGGAAGCCTTTTTTCCACAGCCCTCTTCTGTGCATGTTTCAGTAATCCTTGAATTTCAGCGTTCCTTTAATGATGGCAGGACACACAGGCCCCAAAACATGATGCTCCCTCCACCATGCTTCACTGCAGGGATAAAGTTTTGGCACTGGTGTGGGATGTCTGTCCATATTTCTACCCAGCAGTTTCATGAAGCATTTAAATGGTCCTGGGCAATGTTCAAAGCCTTGAGCTCTTTCTCACCTCTTTCAGGATATCCCATTATGCTCTTGGAGATACCTTAAGAGGACATCCATTGCTAGGAGGGATGGGAATGTTAACGCTCCAGCACCTGCAAACAGCAGAAAAAGTATTTAAGTCGATTCATTATAAAGAATGGTGTCGGGCAGGAACTGGTCATGAATTAATGAATAATGTAATAATGTCTCCCTGGCAGAACTTGCTTTCATGCATGAACATGATTTAAGTCAGGACACTCCAGAACCAAGAATTCTGTTTCCTATGAGATATTCAGACGTGGAGATTCTGGAAAAGAGTTGAATTCATGGGCACCTTTTTCAGCTCATCAGTGCTCAGAACATTTGGTATAACCCAATACCAAAACAATCATTACACCATCCAATCTCAATCAATCAATCAATCAATCAATTAGCCTATACATAAATACACTGTGTAATTATAATTTAAAGTACAAAAATGAAAATATGATCATGAACTTAATTATCAAGTGTTACAAAAAAATAAATTAGCACATGAATTAAATCAGTGCTACTAATCAAAAATTAATTCTACAATAATGCATAATAAAAATGAGTGAGAAAAATAACCGAAAAGAGAAAAACAAGCATGACAACGAGTCACTGGATTTCAGAAGCCAGGGTGTTTCTAATCTCCACCTAAAAGATGAAATGAAACATCAGTTTAAATGTAAACATCCAACAGAATGTCTGGTCAGCTGTGTCTAAAGGTGGCTGATGAGTAAATACCGCAGTATTTAGTGAGGTGTTTGTGGTGAATACAGTGTGTCTGAGGGCATCTATGACACAGTGAGATGCAGCAGAGAGGCTATAAAGCCAGGAAAGAGGGTTGACCTTCATAGCTGACTCATAATACCGATAAAGAGCTTCGGGTCTGCAGGAGATCAAGGTAAGCACAGAGCTGTGATTAAAGGAGTAAGTCACTAACTCTAAAACTCAGCGGGTTAGTTCAGAAGATTTAGAAGGTCGCTGCAGGTCAGGATATATATACACACAAACACATTTCGTAATTTGGTCTACTGACGTCCTAAGACTAAATAACTGTACCTACCTGCACTACAGTGTAAAGAGTACTGTGACTGAGACATACCTAACAGCGTGTGATTCGTCCACCAAAACCAGCTGGGATTGGACTGGAATTGTGAAATTGGGCCAGATTTGGTGGATGCCTTTTTTTGTGCACTTACTGGTCATTCCAGGACGTCTCATAGATTTTTTAAGAGAATTCAAATTTGGGGCATGTTCAAATGCTTCTGAATGCGAATCAGTCACATTGCAGCCCTGGAAACACCAGAACTATCATCTTGGAATACCGGGATAGGAATATTATGTTTCTCTGTAAAATGATGAGTAGAAGGCGCTTATATGGTAGTGTAATGGAAGTTTGGATGATCTGACAGGTCCTTGCCATATTGGAAGGTGATCTAATCTGTAATTTGGTGTGGATTATGAATGCATCTTGAAAGCAAGTGTTTTGAGCAACCAAGCCCCCCAAAAAAGCTCTATTAAAAAAGAAACTGCATCAATATTCTGAATGTTTGGACTATATTACAAGCTGAAACCAATCAGTAAACAGCCTTAAAGCAGTACGTTTTTACTGGACGTGGAAAACATCTTCAAATTTAACTACATGGCCACATGGTTGGTGTAGCTCAGCAGATAACACCACTACCTGCCAGGGAGCCACCACCACACATGGGAGACTGGGGGTCAAACATCCTGGTCTGGGTAACAAAATCGGTTGCTTACTAACGAACACTAAATTGGCCTACCTGCAATAAGTATGTCTATTTACATAGTACCTTTCATACACTGTGATCATTCAAAGTGCTTTACAATTGAGAAAATTCAAAGATTATGGAACTGTGTCTTAAAAAGATGTAGGAGAAACGACATTAAGTTAAAGACACTAAAGTTACAATAATTTTTATATTGTATTTGGATTATAATGTACCACTACAAGAAAGACTTGTCAAAGAGCTAACAGTGTTTTAAACGGAGCTGCTTAATTAGAAACACTCTAATTTGAAAGTGTCTTTTAAAAAAGACCATTACATTGATCAATCCTGCTAGCAGCACATGCTAGTGGACGAATTTCTCCAGGTCTGGTTTAGTCAGAACATCTCTGATCTTGTTGATGTTCTTGCGGTGATATAATGCTGACTTGGCAAAGATTTGAATATGAACTGCTTAAACTGAGATTGGAGTTCATTAGAACACCAAGGTCACATACTAGTTCTTTAGATTTTAGGGCTCTCAAATCCAGCAAGTCTGTGCCTCATTGCTGTTCCCCAATAAGCTTATGTCTGTTTTACCTTTATCCAACTACAGGAAGTTTTGTCTAAAGCACTTAATATGAGTCAAGGGGATCATAGTTGTTTGGGTAGAGGGTCGAGTAGATACAAGGGTTGCCTCCATAGCTGTGGAAAGATCTCCCTTAGTCTTGTAGGACTTGGCAGAGGGAAAACATGTATAAAGGAAATAAGAGTGGCCCAGAAACGGAACCCTGTGGGACACCACAGTCCTGGGGGGGGGGGGGGGGAACGGTTTCAGAAACTTTAGTTTGGACAAAATAGTGACTTTCCTTGCAGGCATGAACTGAACCATTTCAGTAAAGTTCCTGAGATTCCAACCCAGTTTCTCAAGTCTATCTACCAGGTGAATTTTATTGTTGGTGGGATCAAAAGACAGCATCAAAGACAGCAGTGATAATCAAGCAGTAGTAGAACAAATATTTTTCCAGAGTCCAGTGACCATTCTAAATAAGAGCAGTCCCTCGGATGCTATGGTCATGTCGAAATCCTGACTGAAACCATTCATCTTGGAATAATGAAACGTTGTTAGGATGTTTATGCTGGGATTTCTGTTGTTTCCTGTGAACTCTGAATGAACCAACATAATTCAAATAAATGACATTGTGTTCCATTCTGATCACTCTTTCTAACTACCACAGATACATACTTGTTGAAGGATGAGAGTTTCTGCTCGCCGTCGCCACTCTGGTGGTCATTGCTGGGTTGTTACAGCGTCTTCCGTCCTGGAAGATCAGGAGTTTCAGAACTGGAAAGTAAAGTTTGGTGAGAAATCTTTCATTAGCTGTATATATCATGAATCATATTTAGCTGTATATATCTGAAAGAACTGCATCCTAACATTTTTTATTTTATGTCATCTTAAACTGTATCTTTAACTCCCACATGATGCTGAATAAGTTCACCAGTAATCCATTTCCCTCTAGCTCCCGCTGATCTGTAGCTCTGCAGATGAAAATGTCATATTTTAATGTGGTAGAAATGGACTTTAATTATCAGCAAGTACATTATTGATGCATGAAATAAATACAAGTGCACTCTGTCTTTCTCCCCTTCTACAGTGCACTCTGTCTCTCTCTCTCTCTCTCTCTCTCTCTCTCTCTCTCTCACTCTCTCCACTGCACTCTGTCTTTCTCCGATTCTCCAGTGCACTCTGTCTCTCTCTCTCGTCTTTCTCCCTTTCTCCAGTGCTCTCTCTGTCTTTCTCCCTCTCTCCAGTGCTCTCTCTCCCTCTCCAGTGCACTCTGTGTTTCTTTCTCTCTCTCTCTATTGTGCCAAACATTGTCTTTCTTTTCTTCTGTCATGTTGCATGCTTTTTCTTTCTCTTTTTCTCTCATCCTGCATACACTATTTCTCTCTTTCATTCATTCTGTTTCTCTTTCTATCATGTTGGTAAACCTCTCTTTCTCTTCTTCCCTCTCTTTAGAGGAGTGGGTGAAGGTTTTGGGGGTACAATAGTCGAGGCTACAGCCCCGGAAGACCAATTTAGGCCACGCCCCCCAAGCTAAACTCTTATACATCCATGTTAAAGTGGGAAATTTACCATAGACATTTTTAGCTGGAGCTCACAGTCAGAAACTCTCCATCTAAATATATTCAGTCATTCATCTTCTTCTGATCTGCTGGGTGAGCACGATGATCCTTCTGGGTCATAGTGGGTGCTGGTGCCTATCCCAGCATCATGTCTCTCCATTGACTGAACATTGTGTAGGCTGAACCCGAGTTGGTTCATGAACACACTGAAGTTACCAAGATTCTCTCTCAGGTAAGAGTTACGGTTCGAAGGAGGAGGAGTCTCAGCGTAAGATGACCTGGCTGGACAACCTCAAGCTGGTCCTGGAGCACAACCTGCTGGCTGACCAGGGGATCAAGAGCTACAGACTCGGCATGAACCACTTTGCAGACATGGTGATCTCTCGCACGCACACACACACACACACACACACACACACAGACACGCACACACACACACAGACACGCACACACACACACCCACACACACACACACACACACACACACCTTTCATTACTCAGAGTCTTTCCTTTAGCTCTGTTTAGTATGTGCAGTTCTTCCTCTTTAACAGGACAACCAGGAGTACCAGGAGATGTTGGAGGGCTGCCTGGGATTCTTTAATGAGTCTGAGATCCAGAATGCAACGTTCCTCGAACCAGTAAGAGGCGCTGCTCTGCCCAGATATGTGAACTGGAAGAAAAGGGGCTACGTGACTAAGGTTAAGGACCAGAGTCACTGTGGCTCCTGCTGGGCCTTCAGTGCGGTGAGTTACAGAGCAGGACAACCACAGAGGTAGAACGGGATGAAGGGATAATTTTAGGGAACAGTGGCCGGCAGGGCCGAAAATGTGACCTGAAACTAATTTAGATAAACCTACTTTTTGAAGTAGCTTACTATTCTGGGACTTTCATCCCGTCTTTTAATTCCACAACCAATATACATTAAAAAAACAAGTATTGTTCAAAAAAAGTTGTTTTTAAAATGTGAGTATTCGCTTTATATGTTCGTCCCTTACACTAAACTATTAAAACCCCCAAAGAGCTGTTTTTTACTGCGCTGTAGTTCAGAGAGTCAGCCTTGTGACCGGGGGGTCGCTGGTTTGATTCCCTGGCCGACAGTAATAACTTAAGTGCCCTTAAGCAAGGCACCTAACCCCCAACTGCTACCTGGGCGCTGTGGATAGGACTGAATACCACGCCAGGCAAGTGTGCTCACTTACCCCTAGTGTGTGTGTGTGTGTGTGTGTGTGTGTGTGGGTGGGTGTTTCACGCCATGGATGGGTTAAATGCTGAAGACACAATTCACAAAAGTTCTACATTTGAAATACCCGGCCAAAATTGTCCCAGCTGTCTAAAACTGTGGTCTCCAACCAGACACCAGCAGGGCGGCGCTATTGCACTATGTAGCAGGATTTTTGTTCCTGGCTTCTGTGTGTTGCTTTACTAATTTCTTATGTATTAGATGTAAACAAAAACAGCTACATGTATCACCAACTTTGTTTCTGTGAGCAGGGCAATGGAAACAGTTATTAATTCATTTTATTTAATATGTGGGACGTGGAATTGGACCTGAAATAACATCTTAAATTTGTTACAAAACCTTTTTTTTCTTAAAATAGCTTGTTTTTCTGGGGCTTTTCCATTAACAACCGAAGTACATCTTAAGTACAAGGGTTTTTGTGTAAAAGAAGGTGTTACAAGAATTTTGAGTATTACGCTTATACACTGTAATATGTCTCATTGGTCCAACGTAAAAAATGGCTAATTTGTTACCTGTAAATGAATTAGGTTCATTCAGCCTGTAAGACATGAACACAGTCCAGTTCCATAACCTAACTGAAGTCTACTCAGCACCGAATGTAGTGCAGATCTTCTGTGAAATACAGAACTCCTCAGAGCATCACTGTCCTGAACACAACAGCTGAGTTTATGTGGTCACTTACTGTCCAGTTTGGGTCTATGGAATTAAGAGAACACACTCAGAACCCAGAAACAAAAACGTTTGTAGTGCCGTGTAATCAAACCTGAATCAAACACTGACTTCAGGGACTAAAGAAGGCACTCTTAACCAGTGGACAGTGGACGCTGTGAGGTTTAACACTGAGCTTTAAAACCATTAGAAGGACCATGTTGTTCTATTGGGCACTTCAAACAGATAATGATAGCGTAAATTTCTAACAGAAGAAGCAGTATGAGGTAAGTCCTGTTTAAAAACTAGATATGAATAAATACTGAGATGTAAAAGTGAAACGACTTTTGATTGATTTGAAATATTCATTTGAAAAAAATGCTCCCAAAAAAATACTTAAAATTCAAATTTACATATATCAAGATACAAAAACTAACAAAAACATATCACAATGATATGATAGGTGTGTAGGTGTTGATTGGGAGGGTGTTATGAAAAGCTGCTTTAGCACTAAAGACCAAAATTCATGGCTGCGCAAAAACATTATGATGAGACAGCTCAGCAACAAGCACATGGGTAAATGGAGTTTGCTGTAGCAGATGCACAGGGTTGTACAGAGTTAAAATGTTTTACATTTTTGTATTACATGCTTCAGCCACGTCCCGGCGCAACCAATGGGAATGCAGTCGGCATGTCCTGTTGAATGGCTAGATTTATCAAAAAAGGCCACACTTACACCCATCTGTGTTTGTTCACTCCTGCCTTTGGGTTGGGTTGCCAGGTACCACAACACATAACCGAAGAACACTGGTTCAATTTGTATCACTGAAATCGGGAAGTTAATGGGAGAGATTATCGGAGACACAGGGAGAAACATGTGCAGCGTGTTAAAAGCCACTTTTGGCTGGCTTACATTGTCTTACTTTTGGAACCATGTTGCATGTTTTAACATGCTAGTGCTCACAGGATTCTTGTCCACCTCAGACACAGTAGTTTACAGTGCCGTTAATTCATTAGGCGTTTCTGGTTTCATTGAGAGATCATTATCACTACAAGTTGTAGTATTTCTTGGTGTGGAGTACACCACAGGGGTCAGTTTTAGGGCCTTTTGCTTTTCTCTTTGTTCTCTTTGTCTCTATGTGTCCCTCTGATGTTCCCCGATGTCATTAAGTAACATGATAATCTACACTTCATAGTTATGCTGATGGCACATAACTACACATTTTCCATTCCTTCCAGTTGCAATATGTGTAATATTTGTATCTTACATGCTTGTTGAATAAGCGGAGTGACGGTAACAGCAGTTAGGCATCGCTGGCAGAACCTTAAAGCAATATTTAACCCTTTAACATGTCCACACCACAAGAATAAGAAATAGAAATTTTTTTTTTAAAAACTCATTTTTTATTACTGTATTGTTTATGCAGCAGCAATAACAGAGCACTGGTCAGTATTAAATCACAATTTAGCTTAGCACAGTCACCTTAAGCTTGGGGAATACCACTATTGGTAAGCACATGTTGTTGAAACTCCTTTATTATTCGTATATACAGTTACATAATACTTGTTTTGATCAAAACATCTGGAACTATAATAGGCTGAATAAATAAGCTTTCTCCTTCCTACTATGAGTGTAGCACAGTAAAAAGGCATTTAGACTCTCTAATGTGGGATTGTTGTTTTTAGCCTAAAAAACTGGCGATTGGTAGAGGTCTGGTAGCACAATCAAAGCTGAGGTCAACATCTTTATTTAAGACATATAAGTGACTGAGCAACACATCTCTACCAAACAGTGGAGTCAGAACTCTTAAAGGTTTAAAGAGTAAACTGCACACTTGAAATTCATTTTGACATCCATTTATCTTCTTTCATCCCACTCTTCCATGACATGGGCTCTGGAGGGTCAGATGTTTAAGAAGACAAAGAAGACTAGGGGGGTAAGCTTGAGCGTAAGCAGCAGCTGGTGGGACTGCTCCCAGTCTTATGGAAAACCATGGGTGGCTGTTTCAAGGTGGTTGGTCATACAGGGAGGCCTTTCAGGTACATAAAGGTGTGACAAGGCCTGGAGAAAACAAATCACCTATCCCTACCTGCCAGGGTGAGTCTTACAGCTGTTAATGGAGAAAAATAGTTTTTCATTATAAAATAGACCCATAAGTCCTTTGACCCCAAATTCCTTTGATAAGCTAAGGCATATGTGTTTGTCTGAAGTTAGCTACAATGCTAATGCAGCTAAGAAGCAAATGGTAACCAACTGGAAGTGATGGTCCTTTGGTTACACTTTAAATGGGCCTCCCACCCCTACCACACTACTACTGCCAGGTGAAACCTGGAAAATGGAATGATGAGAGCCACTAAAGCTTAAAAAGGAAAAAGTAAAGCAGCTGATATACCAGCACACTATATAACTAGTTTTACCGCTGCTTTTATAGTTTTCACTCATTGCCCTGTCTTTTCATAAAATGGCTTTGCATGGTGATGGCAGAGCTGCACACTTTTGCCTCTTTTCCCAACAGCACAAAACAAAATTCTCACCACAGTCATTTAGGAGCTGTTCTCTTTATATGCATGTCAAACAAGCCACCCTGCAAAAACTCCTTTTATGAAGGTAGCATGAATTTCATGCTACCCACCATTTCCTCCCAACCCCCTAGCGCATGGAGCCCCCCAAGAACCATAGAAATTAGAAACTTGGGAAACTTGAATATGACATCGGATGGTTGGTTGGCAGCCTCAATGCTAATGGCTTTTGCAAACATAGTTTAACTAGCTTTACTGCCACGTGGTATAACTACTGGTAGCAATGCTAATGAAACCTGTTAAACCCACCTCAACACGTCTTTTACAGTCATGTAACTCACTGTGAGCAATAGAGAAGTCACTGGTGCTAACCATGCAGTGATCATTCTTTTGTACCCCTGTTAAGCAGGGATAAATTTTAGAGTAGTCTGGGATTTTGTGGGGATTGAGACTCCTGGAATTTCTAAGAGAGTTGGAATGTCTGTGTATAGAGTAGGATGTCTGTGTATAGGGTTGCCACCCGCTCCGTAAACTACAGGGGCAATTAAACGTTGGCAATTAAAATGTTGCATCCTGCGTCGTATTAAAGCAATATGGGACGCATTTTGTTCTGTATTTCCGTAAATGTCCGATATAAATTGTGTGTCCACACATGTTTTTGCAACACTTTCCACCAACCAGCATACACCCCCGGACGTAGGACTGAGAGTTAACAAACTGGACTGTCTGGCCTAAAACCAGATGTGTGGCCACCCTATGCTGCCTCCTACAGAAGCCTGTGCTTCATTCTGCTTTTGTGTTTATCAGTTAGCATGGGTGTAACTGCATACATATCCAAATTCCATAATTTTTTCATATATATTGATCCATTTTTATAACAGTAAGTAACATTCAGGGAATCATTAGCAATGTGCTAATTAGTACTCCTATTTTTAGCCTTACAGCTTCAGTGGAAAACCTTTTTTATTGTTATTATTATTTTGGGTCATCTCCTATCGGGACAAGGGGAAAAATATCCCTTTCAACTTTTAACCAGAACGGTTGCAGCAGCCTTTCCTGACTGCCTTTATCTCTCCTCAGGAAGGAAAGTGCAAGTTTGATGCCCGCAGAGCCTGGGCTAGGTGCTCCGGTTATAGAAGTGTGCCTCGCTCAGAAAAGGCCCTGAAGTACGCCGTGGCCAAAGTCGGACCTATTTCTGTGTCTATAGATGCCAGACATCACAGCTTACCAGTCTCTATAGATCAGTAAACCTCCACATAAAACAGTCCTGGCTGTATTTCTCGATTATTACTTATACATATATACTTTATCGGAGGAAAATATCTAAACACTTAGAGGCATAATTACCTTTGACCTGCCTTCTCAGTTGATTATACCAACAATGTCTCTGAGCCTTGCTTTCTCAGTCACACAGACACAAAACTCCTCAAATTAGACCTGCCTTTGAGGAACTCGGCAGCAGAGAAATCAATCATAGAAAGGAATTATGAAAAGGAGTTTCTAGTGAGGAAGTCTACAAACCGGGGGGGATTCCGAAAAAAGTTGGGCACACTAAACAAATTGTGAATAAAAAAAACTGAATGCAATGATGTGGAGTTGCCAACATCTAATATTTTTATTCAGAATAGAACACAAATCACAGATGATCAAAAAGTTATAAACTGAGAGAATGAGATGATCATCATTTTAAGGGGAAAAAATATGTGTTTCAAAATTTCATGGTGTCAACAACAAATCCCAAAAAAGTTGGGACAAGTAGCAAATAACAAACAAAAAAATGGATGGAAAAAGGAAATTGAGCATATAATGAACAGCTGGAAGACCAATTAAACACTAACTTAGGTCAATTGACAACATGATTGGGTATAAAAAAGAAGCTTCCTCAGAGTGTCCAGTGTCTCTCTGAGAAGCCAAGATGGTAAGAGGACTCACCAATTCCCCCATTGTTGCGCAGAAAGATAGTGCAGGCAATACCAGAAATGGTGTTACCCAGCGTAAAATAGCAAAGGATTTTTAAGTTTCATCATCATCAACCATGCATAATACATCATCAAAAGATTCAGAGAATCTGGAACAATCGCTGTGGCGTAAGGGTCAAGCCCGTAAAATCTAACTGCGATGCTCGTGATCTCCGGGCCCTTAAACGTCACTTGCACCTCAAAACAGGAATGCCACTGTCAAGGAAATAAACAGAATGGGCCGACAGGAATACTTCCAGAAAGGCAATTGTCAGTGAACACACACTCCACACGTGCCATTCCGCCGCTGCCAGCTGAAACCTCTACAGTGCAAAAAAGGAAAGCCCATTTCTAAGGCAAGCTCCACAAGCTCAGACGTTTGCACTGGGGCCAGGGGTCTTTTTTTAAAATGGAGTGTGGCAAAATGGAAGACTGTTCTGTGGTCAGATGAGTCACGATTTGAAGTTCTTTATGAACACTGGGACGCCATGTCATCCGGACCAGAGAGGACAAGGATAAACCCAAGTTGTTATCAACGCTCCGTTCAGAAGCCTGCATCACTGGATGGTATGGAGGTTGCATGAGTGCTTGTGGCTATGGTGGGCAGCTTGCATGTCTGGAAAGGCACCATAATGCAGAGAACTATGTTCAGGTTCTAGAACAACATATGCTCCCATCTAGACGTCATCTCTTTCAGGGAAGACCCTGCCATTTTTCAAACAAGATAATGGCCAGACCACATTCTGCAGCAACATCACAACATCATGGCTACAGTAGGAGAAGGATCCGGGTACTGAAATGGCCAGCCTGCAGGTCCAGATCTTTCACTATAGAGAGAACATTGGCGCATCATAAAGAGGAAGGTTGCGACAAAGAAGGCCCAAGACGATTGAACAGTTAGAGGCCTGTATTAGACATGAATGGGGAGAGCATTCCTATTTCTAAAAAATTGACGAACGAAACTGGTCCTCCCGTCTGTCCCCAGACGCATCTGGGGCTCCTGAGTGTTGTAAGAAGAAGGGGGGATGCCTACACAGTGGTAAAAGCAATAGAGCATTTGTCCAAAACTTTTTTGTGTGATTTATTGCACGCCATGAAACTTGTGCAACAACATCATTTTTCCCTTAAAATTATTACATTCTATCAGTTAAAACTTTGATCTGTTGATTTTGTGTTACTATTCTGAATAAAATATTAGATGTTGGCACCTCCACATCATTGCATTCAGTTTTTATTCACAATTTGTTTAGTGTTCCAACTTTTTTGGAATCCGGTTTGTATAAAGTCAGGCTATCCTGATAACCTGGAGCTATTTTAAGTTCATTCCGGAAGCTGAAAATGTAAATGATAAGAGAATGTCGTGCTTTGCTAATCGTTTACAAAAATTGTAAAAAAAAAAAAAAAAAATTGCAACTGTCCCCCCCCCACCCCCCCACCAAAAACAGTCAAAAAAATCTTACATGAGAAATGTGTCAATTGTTTTTGTCTTAAAAGTGCGCCATTTAGAATGTGATGCAACATTTCACCAAGTTGGAGGGAAATGTGGTTTAAGCCGTGGGGACCTTAAATGTTCCCCTGAATGTCTCAAAACCAAAACTAGAAAAGAGCTTCAATGGCAAGTAAGTCCCCAGCCAAGTAATGCTGGACTAGTCAACCAACACCCAAATACTAGGGGATGTTTTGCTTACTATGGTGCACCATTGTTTGGAAATGGGGTTGTAACCTTGCCCTAGCTATTTAGCATTCAGCTCAGTCAATGGGGCAGTTTCCATTTCTAGGACCTTCTAATTAGACATTTAACATGGAGATCCCTAACAGATTTTACCAAATTAATTTTGAGTGAGAATTCTGTAAATGTGTGTGTTTTCAGTTGGTTTGATGTCCTGAGGCACTGGGTTATTGTTTGGATTATCAGACACTGTGAGTATAATTGACTGATTAATGACTGAAACATTTTGAAACTAACAGCTGCGTAAAACCTGAATCGCATTGCAGAGTGTGTGTATGATGAGCCAGCCATGCCTGGCACGCAGGCTGAATCACTGCCGGTCCTGGTTGTTGGTTATGGCAGCTCACACGCGACCCCCAAACGCGTAACAAGGATTACTGGTGGTCACAGAAACAGGTAAATGAATAAGCTAACCAGACATCACAAGGACAGCTCCTGGCGGGGGTTTGATAATTAGAAGACTTTATGAATGTCCAACACTGACAGTCGTTTATTTCACAGCTGGGGTACTCGCTGGGGTAACAGAGGTTACATCAAGATGTCCAGGAACAAGTGGAACCAGTGTGGTATCGTCAAGCGGGCTTTCTACCCTGTGGTTTAACAGGTATAATATCATTGAAGAGGTTCCAGTCGTCACACACAGAGATCTATTCAGTTCTGTTTAAAACTGGACTGCATCCATGAACATGTCTTATATGTTATTTACCCATGCAGCAACCAAAAAAACCCCCAAAAAAAACAACTTCCAGTTCTTCTAGAGTGGATCTAGCTTCAGCTAAATCACTGTTTTTAATATGCTCAAGAACAGAATAAACATATCAGCATTCACAAAACATATAACGACTGTGATTCATTCCTACACCTCAGACCCAGAGATCCAGCAGCACGGCACTGACATATACTGGGATCTCCTTCACTGAAGCATGACTCCATGCACTGCTAACCTTAATATCCAATACATGTACACAGCTACTAATGCAATGGAACACAGTTCACCTTTATTTCATTTTGGGGACGTGATCTAACACCACAACTCATTAAGCTTCACACCGAGGAGGGGGGACTCAAACAATGCCGCTGTGTGCTGCCAATTTACTTTGTGACTTCGCTCGTCACAAGTTCCCAGATAACACCAGTTGGAGAACCCAGGCTACAACTTAGTACAGTTCACCACACGCACATTCTCTCCCGCGCTTTCCTCCACACTCTCCATTATTCGCTCCGGCTCTCCACCGTACACATGCGCACTGCACCTGCCTTAAAGTGACCGTTACAATATACACAAAATACAGAATATACATCTTTGATATGTACATTTATTAGCCAAGGATGGTCTGAGAGAGAGCAGAGGTATATATGATATAAAAATGTATATCTGTATATAAGTCTGTTGTTGAAAGTGACTCAGTGATATCGTCCATAGCGGTGATATATTAATAATAATAATAATAAGTGTCAGAGAGCAGTGGTATTGGTGAGTGTCTGAGCACTGACGTGGCCTACATCCAGAAACTTGTCCAGTACAGGCCAAATCTAATAGCAGCCGGTATTCGTGCTTGTGAAAGTATTACAGACTATTAGGTATGTTTCAGTCACAGGTGACTAATTATGTGTCTGGAGAGCTAATCAATGAAATGAAATAAATCATGCTTGGCATCAGTTTACTTCCTCTTCACTTTCTCTTCTCTATCTGGCACTACCTGGTTTTGGAGCTGAAAGATGAAGCTAACTGAAAAGGTATAGTCTAGTGACATTAGCTGGGTAATCTACCAGTATCATGTGTTTGTTTATGTGAAAACTTTTAGATGCTGCTTTTCTCTGTATAAATTTCAAGCTACATGTGATTGACGGTGGCTTTCTGTGTCTCCAATACAGTATAGATTTAATGGAAAATTGGAATGTGCTCATAGAATGCTGCCATGCTTCGATGCTGAATGCCAGGACTGTTGTGTGGAACTAAAAACAATGGTTCCACCTTTTTGTATGAGGCTAGAGCCAACATGGCACATCTGGTGTGTGGTGCCTTTTTAGTCTGTTAGCTGGTTAGCTTTCTGCTGATTTTGTTTAGTCTACTTTAGAGTTTTCAATTTTCCAAAAAAAAAAAAAAAATATATATATATATATATATATATATATGATGTTGCAATAGTTACAATAGTTTTGTAGAGTTTACAGTTTTACAGCATCCAATTAAAAAAAACAAAAAAAAAACAAACAAACAAAAAAAAATAAAGTATATATATATATATATATATATATATTTTTTTTTTTTTTTTTTTTTTTTTATGGGATGCTGTAAAATAGTAAACTCTAGAAATTTATTGTAACATAATAATAATAATAGTACAGTTTTGTGTGGTGTACCCCAAGGATCAGGTTTAGGGCCTTTGCCTTTCTCTTTGTACATGTTACTTTTAGGTGATGGTATAAGATAACATAAAAATGATTTTCATTCCTTTTATTAATCAACAAAATGGTAAAATAAAATAACACTATAGCTCATTTACACATCTCAAAGGCACACTGTCTTTAAAAGTGCGCTACAATGCATTTATTCAGCATTTGAAATTGTTCTCTCATGTTCTACATACAAGGTATATGATTAATAACCTGGATTAGAAGCAACATATCAAAACTGTAAGCCATGGCAGTCAATTTTGTTTTTTGGTTCATATGAGCACACAAATGCCATAACTGCACCTCAGGGGTAAAAACAAAACCCAAAAATAATGTAGGATATGAGCCATCTAATCCGACCTTTATGGCAGGGCTGCTGAACTGAACGCCTCAGGTCTCCATCTTTTTTTTTCTTTTTTTTTTTGCTTCAATCGAGACTTCTTAAGGCCTCATATAGGGTCAGCCGGACACTGTTCTGGGGAAAATGGAGACCAAGCACGAGTCAGCGATTTTCATCTACCAAATCAAATAACTAGAGAAGCGTGTCGAGGCAGGATTTGCTGCCGTCAAGTCCAGTCTTCCTCCAGCATTCATGGTCAATGCACCAATCAGATTGATTCCCCCCGGCTCCACCATGAACATGGCCTGGACCCCTGTCGAGGGCCTGTGTGCGGAGCTCATGAAGGCAAGGTCTTAGGTAACCCGGTACCTGATTGAATTGCTTATCTAATCTTCTGTACTGTCACTCAAATGGAACCCTCTGCACTGACACAAGAGATGCATTGACTTGATTCAGATTCAGTTTTAAAGGGGCCATATCACCCACCTTCTCCCAAATGTATGTATATATATTTTTTTTCAGATGACACTGTGCAGCAATACAAAGTATTCAAAATACTAAATATATATATATATAAATGTTTTATTTGGATGCTGTAAAATTGTAAACTCTAAAAAACTGTTGTAACATAATAATAATAATAATAATAATAGTAATAATAATAGTAATAATAATAATAGTACTATTTTGTGTGGTGTACCCCAAGGATCAGTTTTAGGGCCTTTGCCTTTTTCTTTGTACATGTTACTTTTAGGTGATGGTATAAGGAAACATAAAAATGATTTTCATTCCTTTTATTATTTAACAAAATGGATATATATATATATATATATATATATATATATATATATATATATATTTATTTTTTTTATTATTTTTTTTTGTTGTTGCTTAATAAAAAAGGAATGAAAATCATTTTTATGTTTTCTTATACCATTCTTATAACAATATGTTTTCTTATATGTACTTATAATATATTATATATATAAGTACATATATATATACAGTATTTTCTGTATATATTAAAGGCTAAATTACAGGATGGAAAATTCCAGCATGTTCGGACCCCAAAGGTTGAGGGAACTGTTCACAGTGCTCAAGGCTAGGAGCGGTATTTCAGTTACGACCAGGGCTTAAAGCCGTAAGCCACTTCCTTTACAATCCTAAGACTTCAGTGTGGGAACCATCATGGGAAGTCAGAAGTCATATATCATATAGGCATTCTGGTTGAAGACATGGGTTCTAAAAACCCTGTTCATGTCACACTTCCAGGTTCTCCTTCAACCTCTGATCTCCCAAACTCCAGTTCCCATAACCCCTACTCCTCGACAAAGGTTGGTGGAGGTTTTGAGACCGGCACATCAGGTGCAGCTCATGTAGGTGATCAGCCCCGGTGCATTCTGGGGGATGGAGTTCCGGGCACTGAAGTTGCCTCGGGGTGGCGCTGCCGCTGCTGCCCTCTGCCCCTGGCGTCTACACTGTTTACCAGCATTGTCCTTATGGGATGAAGCTGTTTGACCAGCACCGTGGTCTTTCTGCTGGCTTTACTTGTTCAAGGATGGTCTTTCTTGTTTATCTGTTATCCAGCTTGTTCTTTACAGGTGACCTTTTTTGTTGGTTTGGCGTTTTTGATGGCCAGGATGGTTTTGGCTAGTTAAAGCTTCATTACTTGTTTCTTTTGAGTCATTCCAACATGGGCTTTCCCCTTTGTACGTTGGTTACTGTTGTGTCACGCTTCCGGGTTTACGTCTGCCGCTCTCAGAGACTTCAATTCCAGGAGGGCCTACACACTACGCGGACAGTCACTCCGATCCGAGAGTTTTAACACAGCTGTGTTTCCAAATTCCAGTTTCACCAGTACACATATAAGCCCCACGAGACTTTGGCAAGTATCTCCTGTAAGCCTTGCGCAAACCTAGTTTGAAAATTCTCAGTTTTACATTCTGTTGTTTCACTTTGCTGGTTTAGAACGTAGTTCTGGATTTTCCCGACTCTTTCTCTCTTTGCTTGTTCCTTTCTGTGACCGTAGTATTCTCCTGTTGTTGAGCTTGACCCTTCACTTCCTCTCTCTCTCTCATCTAGCATTGTCCTAGGGATCTAACCTGTCTGCCTGCGTTGCCTAGCCTCCCCTGGTTGTTCCGAACCTGTGCCTGTTCCAGACTCTGCGTGTCCAACCCATTACTTGTATAGATTATATTATATCTTCGTGTTTAATAAAACACTTTACCCTTTATAACACGCACATGCGCTCATCATTCCAGAGTCTTTTGTCCTGAGCAGTTATCTCCTTGCTGTATGCAGTTAAGTAAAAGTTATTTGTCATTATGCTAATATAATCTGTTGGGGCAATTAATACCAATATTAGTATTCACTTTCTGTGCAAAAGTATCCAGCGCAGGGTCTCTAAAAGCCCTTCTAAGGTTCCTCATGTCAGTCTCTCTTGTAAGGCACTGTCTGCAGTGAAAGTGTTAGTGGTTTTCTACACCGTTTTGTGAGCATGTTTGGTCTCTAGCTAAACAAGCGTAAGGCCCATGCTGCTTCTTATTGCGGTTATTTCTGTTGAAGCTGCTTGACCAATTAAGGACAAAGCAAGGTCTACTGCTGCTTTAACTATGTGATCAACATGGTCTTGACTAGCATGCTTCTTTGTGGGGCTAGCTGTTGACTAGAGTTCTCCTTTCGGTCTGAATCTGTTTTGACTACATGTACTTTGCATGTTTAGTTGTTGACCAGCATGATCTTTGGCAGACGTCTTTTCTGGTTTTAGGTTTTGGCCACCATGGTCTTTTCGTGGTGAAGCTATTCAACCAGCATAAGTCCTTGCCAGTTTTAACTCATTCAGACATAGACGCTCCCTTTGTGCTTTGGATAGATGCCTGCTCTACTGGTCTAGGGTCTACAGCGTTTAGATGAATGAGGCTCAATGATTGCTAAGAGCTCCTTGGCAGCAAAGTTTCTCCTTACCATGGGACAGCTACCAGTCTCCATGTTTCACTAGCTGGTATGATGTTGCTAGTGGTGGCTGTACAGACCAGAGAAAACAGGACCCCATATTCTTTAAAAGGCCCCAGCTTTTCAATTGATTACCTCAAAAGACAACTGGCAAAACTAATGTAGAATTTCTATGTAGGCGCAAATGAAAATCTCCTGTTTAGGAGATGAAATGAAACAGTAAGCATTAATTTCAATGCAAGCCTCCAGAACAGTAATATAGGTAGTGTGCCAGGATTTTCCTCCGTGGAAGATATGAGTGAGGTGTTATTGGTAAACAGAAGCTTTGGTTATTTGTTAGTTTTCAACAGTAGCCACCAGCCTTCTTTTTACATGATTAAAATTCTTTAAACTAACAGTTTTGTTTTTTTTAATTTAATTTTTATTTTAAATTTTATTCACGTTTATCTTTTTAACTACAATGAAAACTGATTTTTATTCAGACTATCCTTTAGTTATGCTGTCTGTAATGGACTTCTGAGAAATAGGACTCTTGGAAATTCCAACAGAAAACAAAGTGAAAAGTATTTTAATTTCTCTTTATTAAAATTTTGCAAAAAACTCAAAAACATATTTTGAGTTTTTTTTTTTGTGGTTGGTGCGGTTTGTACACCTAGCTTAGACTTAAACACAGTAAGTACGAAGTACAGTTAAATTAAGTGACACTCAGTTAACGCGCCCTATTAAGATAAAAAAAATTTATTTTTAAATCACATTTTTATGATCATGTTATAACACACGGTATTGGACTGAATTAATTTAGATTGAGGACCATGCAAAAGTTAATTCACGAGAATTCAAAAATGACAAGTTCCATCATGGTGGAATGAATTAAACAGTAGTGCAAGTGGGCACATACTGCTAGATATATTTAGATTCACAAGGCGATGCTCACTTCTAGAACCTTGAATTAGTCCTCGGCTAAAAACTACCTGTTTAGTCGAGTCTTTGGTAATTAGTTTTCTTGTTAGCTCAAAGGTGCAGATATGGGGGTTGACCTGACAAGAGAGTAAACAGAGAGTGTTGGTGCTGTCATACACTGCATGTTATGTGTTCACACCGGTACAGGTTGTTGACAGCGGAGAAGAGGGGAGCGGACTTCTCAGGGAACTCTCGCCGTGTTTGTTGCGTTCTGAATCTCCCACTAAGTTTTGCTGTCATGCCAGGCCGGCTGGAGTGCACCTCTGTTACCAGCTTCTCGTATTTCCAGGTTATCTAACAGAAATAATTACAGTTGTGTTTCTTTTCCCGAGCTTAAACAACTGCCCATCCTGTGTGGAGCTGATTCATTATAACTGCCCATCCTTGTGTGGCTGAGTCCTTATAACTGCCCTAGCCATGTGTGTCTTAGGCATACACAACTGCCGACCCTGTGTCTGGGCTGGATTCCTTATAACCTGCCTGCCAACGCTTGGGTGGCCTTATGTGAAACAGCTGCCCATCCTGTGTGGTCCTATTTGATACCACCTTCCCAACCATATGTGGACTGAGTTTCTATATAACTGCCCATCCTTTGTGTGGGCTGAGTCGCCTTATAACTAGCCCATCCTGTGTGGTCTGAGGCAGAACAAACTGCCGACCCTGTGTGTGGCTGATTCCTTATAACTGCCACCTTGGGTGGCCTGATGTGAAACAGCTAGCCCATCCTGTGTGGGTCCCGATGTGAAACAACTTCCCAACATCATTGGACTTGATTTTCTTATAACTTGCCCATCCTGTGTGGGCTGGTTGTTTTTCTGTTCCATCCTTGACAGTGCAATCAAATACGAGACCCTGAGGCAGGTTAAATCATAATGCTCCCTCCACCATAGGACAAGTTGTTTGTAGATACAGTCCTTCGTGTTAATTTCAAAGACGTGTTGTGGCATTTGTGTTATAAAGTTCCACTTTTGTCTCATCTGCCCGTT
>JAMWET010001724.1:35000-146741 GCA_024036415.1 Prochilodus magdalenae | reverse complement strand
TACATTGGACCGTGTGACATGAATAATAATTTAACCTTGTATAAGCGGCATGCCTGGATAAGATGCGATCAGCTAAATGCCATAAATGTAGATGTAAAATAGTAATAGTCATCTCCACACATGGGAAGTAGTGGAATGAGCCTGTACTGAATTAAAATTGGGTAGATAGCATGAATTGCTAACTTCTAAGCAGCCTGAGCTTGAGTTAACAAGATGGCTCTTCTGATGTTGTATTGCTAATGGCTGTTGGAGACAACCACAGCCTTCTTATTTAACAACTTATCAGTTTGAACCCCTTTGCATCTTTTCCATGTTATGTCTTTATTTTTCCACCAAACTATGGCGAGTAGTGTCAACTAGAAAAGTGCAGTTGTGCTTGTGGGTCTGGCCTGAGATAGCATATGTGAAACAGTGTCTATTGGTCAAACAGAGGTGTAGTATATAGAAGTGTTCCTTTTCACTACACTCATTTTTAATGGGAAAAAATCGCAAGCACACCATTCTCGATCAGGCCAGACTTTCCGGAGTTGGAAAGTTGGCGATATCTCAAAACTGCGGGACTAGTTAGCGGACAAAACAAAGGTGGGATAACAATAGAGTTGGATATTGTGCAATCACTAATAAGGAGGTATTGTTAGTATATTGCTAAAACCTGGTCCCTAAGTAGATAGATAAACCATGTAAAGAGGCCACTTCAGAAAAACATACCATAAAACATGAATGTCAGTCAAGCATTTTATTCAGGTTGCTGACCATGGTGCCTCCACAAAGGGATTTGTTGGTTCGTCTACGCTCCAATAAGAAAAAAGCCGGGACTTGTCAATTGAGAAGATGAATCCACGCTGCCATTCTTGAGGTCACTTCCATGACAGACTGAGCACGACAAACATGCAGTCATGCGTTTGGCCATTGATTGATGGTGTTAAGGACGGTCCTTGTAACATTCTGCATGGATGTAGTCCGGCGTTGTGCAGCTGTCTGCCAATGATGCTGTCACTAACAGGACGACTCATGGAGGACACCACTGCTCGCTGAATGTCTTCAATCATGGCTATTGGGTCAGTCAGGTACAGAGATTAAGGGTACCTTGCTTACGTCACTTGTGTGGTGAAACATGAAGCATGGACATGTCTCCCAATGTCAAACCTACCCAGCAAGTTTCAGTCCTGTCGGTTGATTCCCTCTGGGTGCAGCTATTTGTGCAGCTATTCTTTTGACTCCCGAGGGCAGTCATAACAGAGAGGTACATACAGGGCCCTGTAACTCAGAAGACGCAGTAAGCTTTACTGGTGGTTTTGGATAGCAAATAAAAATAGAAAATTTTAATTTAGATGAAAATGTTGAAATCGCTAGACATTTGAATGCTCCTTAACATATTGAGGACTGTGATTCCCTTCTGTAGCTTCTTTGTAGCCTCAGTATAGGGGCCCTTTAAATGCAATATTAAGGAGAAGGAAGAAGCAACAGGAAGAAAAATAATCATTTACACCAAACTACATCCTGCAAGCCTCCCAAGAGTGGAGCTCTGCCTAATTGAAGCACTAGTTTTCGCTAGCAGGGCAGGACTGGCTCCTTGCCCGGTGTGTGAAAAGGCCCTGGGCCCCTCCGAGGCACCAGTTTCAGGTCATTAGTTTGCCAGTCTAATCCCTGCTGATGCTGGAAACCTCCATACCAGGAGCAGCACATTCATTCTCGCAGCTCCATAGCATGAGAGAGCCACGGCATAATCCTAGCCGGGCCCCTTGTTTTTATCTGTGTCATGTTACTCTTTCATAGGTGACTGAGTCACCCCTGCCTGGAGATTAAGTAATTTCTTTAACAACTTAAGCACAGTGTCAGATTTACTACTGTCTTCAGCTACAGGCAGTTAAACAAAACCCAAGAGTCTGGACACTTTGGCTTGACCGATCAGCTGACTGTATGGTAAAGCCGGTGGTGGGGTGAATGCCAGTAAAGGCTCAGGGGCTCATCTTATAATACGATGGCTTTCTGGACTGAAAGCACTTACCGTAATTATTATAATCACTGTCTTATCTCCCCGTGATCCCACCAATTATGTTCATTTCACTAACATCACTTATTAACAGCGAAACGGAAAGATTATATGAGGTATATGAAAGAACACATGCTCCACCTCCATGATGTATCCACTGCTAATACCCTTCTATTCCCTCTACGTGTTGCTCAGCAGTTCACAAACATCTGCTAGCTCCTGGATAGATCTTATCTCACACGTACTGTATGTCCTATAAACTCAGAAAACCTCCATGAAAGCTACATGCTCTGCTAGGACAAGGCGAGGATGGAGAGGTGAGGAAATATAATATTTTATTTAGCCTTACTGGAAGGGTTCATTTGAAGTTTCTACCATAATACAGACTCCATATGGTACATCTGGAGCTGGTGTGCGGAGCAGGAGCAAGCATGAGTATGTTCTGCATGGAACAGGGCAGATTAATTTTTATCTATGGTAGTTCTGTGCAGAAGTCAGAGGCCAGACTTTCATTCATGTCATCATGCCATTTCCCGTCAGTTACAAACTGAGGTTCATCAGTCCAAGAAACCTCACTCCATGTCTTAGATCTCCAGTTTCAGTTTTCATCCACTCATCCTTTCAGACCCACAGTGTTGTATGCTAACAGTGGAGGCTAGTGTTACCAAATCTGACAGTGGCAGTTTGGTGGTCTACAAGTTCTTGCACAATTCTCTGTTCACAAGTTTTTTTACCCTGTTAATTAAAAAAAAATAATATTCACTTCCTGTAGAATCCCCTTAATAGTGTAAATGGGTAATCTTATATCCAGAGATGGACAGCATACACCACTCCATTACTTGAGTAAAAGTATAGACACTACTGCTCGAAATAATACTGTAAGTGAAAGTTGTTCAGTTGAATGCTAACTTCAGTTAAAGTTCTAAAGTACTACCATTGAAACAATGTGCTTTTAATGCACTGTTGTATTGTGGCCACAGTGCATTTACAGAACCTCATGGCTACTGAATGCAGTGGGTGCTCAAGTACTCAAGAATCTATGTACACTATGAACCAGTACTTTCCTGAACATCAGTATTTTGGAAACCTTTACTTTTACTCCATTACATTTAAACGTGTACTTAAGTTCACTGTGGGGTCAGTGATGGGATTCCTAGATTGAGAAAAGGTGCTACAGTGCAGTGAATGTCTCATTCCATGTGTGGAAAACGGGTCACAAAGCGGGTGGAGCACAAATGAGTGATTGAGTGATGAGTGAATGGGTGTATGGAAGCGTATGGTCAAACGGGTCTACCAGTGGTGGCTAAAATCCCAGTCTACAGGAAACTTTTGGAACTGTGCCAGAGAAGGTATCCACCAAATTTGGCTGAGCTGCACAATTCTTTGATGCAAGAGTGGCCGAACATGCAAACATGTAGTTCTGTGTTCTATGTCATCATAACTGTTATGTCACTACCTGATTTTACCACAAGGTGGTGCTATAGTTTATTGGGGGTTCAGCAACGAAGTGGGAGGGACAAGAAGAAATGGAAAAGGCATTCTGAGGAAAAGCCATGCTGATCGAAATGATCAGTAAACCTGCTTGTCGTCCATGACCCATGTGATTCTTATTTACAAACAGAAGGCACAACAATAACCATTGTTAATGCATTACTTCATGATAACTAATGGATTACTGTATTAGTTAGTCAATACATAATGTGAAGTGCTATCTCTGTATCAAATCTATGGAGTGGCCACTTAGAGTTTTTAGAGTGAGATCCAAAGGGGATTAGAAACAGGTACTCATGCACAGTGATCATATTACAGCCAATCAGATTACTGGGAAAAAATACATTGTACCATTGCACTTGTGGATTTCCTACTGAGAAGTTTAGAGAAAGTGATTTTGTCTTAATCAGATTCAGATGGGATTTGGGGAGCTTTAGCAAGTCATAGTGAAGAAACTCTTTCTCTGATGTGGAAAGGACACATTCAGGAAAGTTTCAGAGTTAAGTCTTTTGACAAAAGCTTTATTTGTGATAAATATTTATTATGCTAATATACAGTATAAATATATATCTTCTTAAATCAGCATCTCCACATGTACAGCAGGTTCTTAGTGAGGAACAGAAGGTTGGGTTCTAGCTTTACTGGCAGATACAGTGAGGGTCTGGTTCATAAGAACAAGGTCAAGCAGCAAACACACAGGACAACACAGCTACAGACTGGCAGAGGGCCAAACCCACTCTCTACTGACCGTGATGAGGGCCACCTCATTCCAATGTCCCTTACCCACCGTAAGATGACCTTAATTGACCTACAGAGAGACTGGCGAGCGGTGGCTGGGGTAAAACGCACAGCGAGCATGGTTCTAAACACAGGCTTCTGGAGGTCATTAGTGATTTTCTACATAAACAGATCTTATACAATATCTGATCTGGAGTTTGGGAGACATGTCTCCAGTAGTGTAGAGAATAAAACAGAATTGAGGAATTTTGGTCCAACACAAACCCAGAACCTGTACAGCTAGAGACACTGATCATTATCAGGTGGTCTCTTATATTTTTCCAGAGATGTGTATAATATAAATGAATTAAATGAATAAATAAATAAGTAAATAAAAATAAATAAATAAATAAATAAATAAATAAATACAAAACACTGCCAGACGCCACCCTCCATTTATTAAACATCCCATCAGAGATCTCAGATCTGAATAAGTCACAGTTCTTTCTATCCAGCATCAATGCTATGTGCAATTATTAAGTCTTGTGTCATGTGATACGTGATACAATTGCCATATGCCAAATGGGGTTGTGATGTCTTTGTTGGGTAAGAAGGCTCAACCTCAAGCTGATAGAGCTCCCGCTCTGTCTGAGGCAGGACACTAGAAGAAGTGCCAGCATCATGATCACTTTGGGAAAATGCTTGCGGGACTTTATCTAAGACCCTGGCTTGTAATTGATGTTTACGCTGTAGGCTTATGGGGCTGTTGTTAAAGTCTAACTCAGGGAGCTCAGAGAAAGGAAAATCTCTCAGGTTGGAAGACTAGAAGAGAATGACTCAGTAGCATGGGAACCTTATGGGAATCATCTAAAACATCAACTATTATGGGCACAAATGCCCAATAAATAAAAAAGCAGTCTGCAATTACTGTATTTGGAGAGAGAAAATTGTCATGGTGGGAAACATGGTTCAATCAAACCACAAGTGCTAGGCACGTCTTGTTTTTAGGCTTAGTGTCATACTTTTAACAAAGTCACTTCACCTTGCGTCAAGTACTGGCTCTCTGCTACTAAGCATTACATGCAGGACTTGGGGACTCCCGGTCTAGAGTTTTGACATTGCCCAGCTGTTCTTGATAAGTAAGGTTTTGAGAAAATGAGTTCCACCTTTCTTCATTCAGTTTATTCAGTTCATTAGTGCCAACAAGTAGAGGAAACTTTGCATTATATGACAAGTCCGAGGCTCACTGGAGCCAGAGTGTTGACCTGTGCCACATGCACTTTGTGAAAAGTGAACCTCCACCTTATTACAACCTAACTTCAGGGGGCTGTACTCCATCTAATCAAGCAACACCTTCAGAAGTATAACGAACCCGACCATCTGGGATCTGAGTAGATGTTTCCGCTGCCGGTCTAAGTCTTTTCTAAGGTTTCTTTCAAAAAGGGTTGTTGTCATTTTTGTCTACGTCAGTGTCTCTTGGTTCTGCGTTAGAACAGCATTAGTTGGATTACTACATTGAGACAGCAGAAGTGAATCCTAACAGAAACAACTTCCCACCTTTCCTTTTCTGTGGAAATAACAGTGGTAGCCATAGTGCTTTTATTGTTTTGGTTTTATTGTATAGTTCTTACTGCTGGCTTGATCATTTTTGACATACTAAATGTTCTGGGTAGATGCATTTCTGTTCATTTCACCTTCCAACTGCCCAGTTTTCTCCTTTAGCTGTTTTCCTTGAAGGAGCATTAAGAGTGGAGGCTGGAGAACTTGGGTTCATCAACCATCTTGTGAATTTTGGTATGTTATTTAGTCAAACCTCCTCCCAGGTGTCTCCTTCTTCTCATTTCCTTGAGATGACACTGTTTCCCCATAATTCTAATTTTAAGTAGCAGCTCAGAAGGTAGGGGTGCTCCTTAAGAGAGACGTACCACCTTATCTCAATCTGTAAATCCCGTCACTCACACCCTGCAGGTATTTATAGCCCCATCATTCTCATGCAACGCCATCTGCAGGAGCCTGAAGTTACTACCACTTGTTTACCATTTACCAAGTGCATGATTGCAGACTCGTGTTATATCAGTATTGCGAAGGCTGATGCCACGCTAACAATAGCGCAGCACTAGATTGCTCATTTCTCAAAATGCAGAAGCGCATGCTAACACCTACCGCAACCACCACGGCCTTCATGTACTCAGGAGTCAGGCATTTTAGGCTGCAAGCTTTGGCTATGCTCCATGCAGAGTAGAGTGGAGAGGGCTGGGTATTAGCAAACCCTTCGTTTAACTAAACACACTCAGGCCTAGGCCCTAGGCTGTGTCATTAGCAGCATGTTCTCTCTGAGAGCAGCCCAATAGATGCGCCTGAGGCAATGTCCATATAAGCCCATGTGTGGTGCCATTCATCTGCACTTATCGCCTTAATCAAGCCAGACCTTCCAAGAGCCGACTCCTTTTGGATTTACAGGTATGGCAAGTGAAAGGATGCTAATCTTCGCCAGCCCTTACATAACAACGTTTTGACGTGCCGTTAAAGAGCTGAAAATAGGCCTCGTTAAAGACCAAAACACTAAGGATGGCAGTTTGCCCTCCTGGCTGACCTGTAGGGTCTCAGGATTGCAAATTCGTAAAAACAGCCTGGTATGAAAAGTTAAGATCAGGGCGGGAGGTGAAGTTCTTTGGCATTTAAACCTACTTTATGACCACGTATGCAGAAGATTAAGCTCTTGCTTGTTAGCGCAAGTTGGGCGAGCCGAGAAAAGTGCAAACCGGGGGCCGTCCCTTCATCTGGAGCAACGGGAGATTCTAGGACTGCCCCGCAATCTGTGATTTCACAGCTGTGTTTACAGATCGGAGCTAACACATCACTTCATGGGCATCTCATCAACGCTTCACATCTAAAGCCTAATTTCTTTCAGAAGAATCTCCAGCGCAGCGACGTCTCATAAATATGCATGTTTCTTCTCTGACAACATGCAGTGGGATCGCTTTCATACAGATGTTTTGAATACAAACAGTGCCATGGGTATAATCCGTTAGATTACACCCCAAACAAACAATTTTGCCATCCGCATGCTTTAAAATAAACACTCATTTTACCACTTTGGTGGCCTAAACATGATACGGCCTTAATGGACGACTTCGCCAGTGATTCCTTTAAAAATGATGTTAGCGCCCACTTTGATAGCTTTACACCAACACTCATATAAAAGCAGTTACGCGTGAGAACCGCAGCCTCGTAGACATTTCTCTGCTCTCGGTGCCGTGGAGCCCACTCTCACGTCCCTGGATAAGCCTTTGAAAATCCAGTTGAAAATGAGCAGGATCTCTCGGCATGTCAGATGCTGTTTTCATTTTGCAAAACCGTAGAACCAGAACAGAGTCTTACTCACCAAAATCGCTTTATTTCATTACTAGCAGGCTGACCTCACCTCACACGTGCTCGCATGGCTGGCAAATGTGGAGCTTTCTTGAGCTGGCTCGAACATGCTCGCCATGCTACAAGCAAATATGACGTGGAAACATGATCCTGGTGCACAGGGGGAAACTAAACGTTACTGAATGCACAAGGGAGCTTTGTTGTGACTTCATTGCACTGTGCAAAAGTCAGAGAGCATAGTTCATTTTATTGGTAATCAGTATTAAGTCTACTGTTTTTTTAGGACCAGTAAAAATGAATTCATATCTTTAAACAGACAATTACTTAGAAGCCTCAACAACTTGATATAATATCATTATATCATTATAATTTTTCCAATATTGTGTCCACTAAACCTATCACACCCCTTTATCCTTCAGGAATTGCTGTCATAGAAATTTACAGGGATATTTTTCCACACCTCCATATATATCATGCATATATCCATCTTACTATCCAACCCTACTGGACAGGATTAGCTTAGTCCATGCTGGTTAATGCTGGTTAGTTCTGATTGACCAGCTAAAACTTGCTCAAAACACAACAACTGACCGGCATCATGCATAAACCCAACCTGGCAGCCTTTGGTATCACCTTCGCCAATGTTCCAACCAAGTTGAGGTGATGTAAAAGTGCTGTAGAGTACTGACTGGTCGGAGAGAATTTGTCACTATATCACCCTAAACCAAAGTGCAAAATACAGAGGGTCCTGGAGGGTCCGGGACATTCCAAATACAGTCTTGGAACCTCGAAATGCCTCAAAATGAAAATTTTTGGTGGGTCCCTGAAAATAAATATGCTATGTAAAACAGGTGCTCGAATACAAAAGGCCATTGTTTAGCTACTTTATCCACCAACCTCAAACTTCAAGCTTATTCTTGACAAACTAGAGATACAGTAATGTGGCAAATTACTTCAACCATTACTTACAAACCATATTTGTGAATCTGAAAACTGGCCCAAATTTCCAAAAACTGGTGGGAAGAGTGAATTGTTATTCATTTCTCAAAGCCAAAAACTCAAAGACCAAAGAAGAGATAATGTGCAGAATCAGTTAATATGCGGAAGACCTACCTTGCTGCCACTGGCATTAGCTTTACCCTCTATGCTACTGTATCCTGTTAGTGCCACCACCATTGACTGACGGCTGCACGATGCAGGACTACATGCAGGCAGACCAGTACAATGACTGCCAACCATTACAACAACATGTCAACATTGCCAAAGACTGCAATGGTATCATGCCTGACTGCTGCCATGAAGTGAATGGTAGCAGGTCATCTTCAGTGACGAGTCCTGCTTTTATCTAAATGGAGATGACCAGCGAATCTGTGTGCAGAGGCATCGTGGTCAGTGCCAAGATCAACAGTTTGTTGTCAAATGTTGTAGGCCTGGTGTCACTTCACCTCCATCCCTAACACAAAATCTGTAGGAACTGGGTGAGGATATTCAAGCTGCATGGAATGGATTATCACAGGTCATCACTAGGGTCCTCAGTGCTATGTTTCGTTAGCAAACATGGTGGCCTAAAGCCATACTGAGAGACACTACTTCTGTATGTGCAGCTCAATAAATATTACCCATATCAGTCTAAATCTATCATCATTTATTATTTCTGGTAACCTTTATCTTCCTTCCCAATAGCACTGCAATCCCACACTTCCTTTCGGCGTCCAACTAGTTTTTGATGATGAGTCTAAATGAATAGCTTGTGCTTGATGGGCATTTTGATCAGACATGTAATGAATTGAGGATATGCCTTTTACACAGTACTGTATTCAAACAAAACAAAGCTATACAAGTTGCAGGGCAAACGAATGATGCACAAAATGCATTTATTTCTCTTTCCTGTTTTATAGTTCTTTACTTGAACATGTTATTTCTCTACAAATCGTCCACAGCTGTAATAAGAAGTCCCCTGATAACAGAGTCCCTTTTCCGAATAAGAGAAACGCACATAATTAAAGACACTGCAAACTCAGTATGATGCTAATTATAGCAAAGTGACTTCTGCTCGTGTTTATAGCCGTCACAGAAATGGAGAGAAATCTGGGTTGAATTATGTCATTTAATTATGCATACGAGTTTAACCATCCGATCCAAATAAAACCAATATTGCGTCGATTTCACGAGACTGAAACTGGTCTACTTTCAGATCAGACGCTGTGCATATATCAAAGTGCTTTAGATTTAGAAACAAACCCAATACTGAACCCAAAGCTCACACTGACCCACATATGATGGTTGTCCTGTGACCATAAGTACGGCTTAAGTCTGCAAATCTACATCCTGAAGAAATGCACAGGCTCTTGAGTCTTCAGGTCTTAATGACCTTGTCGGTTTATTTGTATTTAGTGGTAAACTGATTGGGTGAGACTCACTCCTGCAGATTCATTCGGTTAAATGGTCAAAGCAGTGGCATATACAGTAGCAATGGTCAAAGCAGTGGCATATACAGTAGCTAGTTCTTGTCATATCGATAGCAGGTTTTAAAGCATTACCTGAAACACTACAGGGTTTCCTTACAATTTGTATGTGTCTGTAGGGGTTGACAGGGGTCAACCTATTTCCCAGGGGTTGCCTAGTGCCCAGTACCTCTAGCCTAATACAGATTAGATGAACTTTCATGCATTCACAAACATCCAGCATAAATAGACCTGCACTGATATGATGCTCAGTATCGGTATTGATCAGTAGCTGGTCAAAATGACTGGATCGGATGATCAGATATTGGAAAAATAGCATAACCGCATATGATTCATTAGACTATCATGCTAAACTAAACTTAACAGATTTTTCAATTTTTCAAAGATTTTATCAATAGATATCTGTGCAAACACATGATTATGCTCATAGATTTCCTTCACTGAAATTTTGTTCAATATGTGGTGGAAATAGTATTGTGAAATTAAATCATGGGCTTGGTGTATCGTTACACCTCTACTGTCTACGCCTGACTGACTGTATCAACAATATACTACAGAACAGTCCTTTATCGCGTTGGTGGTTTAAACATGACAGGAACATGAGGGAGGTTTTGAGAAGTCTGTCAGGTAGTAATTACAGTATTAGGATGCTTAACTTCAACACATTATGCATAATACACAATAGAGTGTGAGTAGGCATAATTATTAGTAATGATGATGTATTGGTTACAGTAACTCAGTAAGTGTAATGTGTTAGTGTACTGTAAGTAACAGTCAGTAAGTGTAATGCTGTTAGTGTACTGTTAGTGTACAGTAACTCAGCAATGCGTTAGTGTACTGTTAAGTAGTGTGTGGTGTACAGTGTACAGTAGCTCAGTAAGTGTAATGCGTTAGTGTGTAAGTAGTGTGTTGGTGTACAAGTAACTGTAAGTAGTGTGTTGGTGTACAGTAACTCAGTAAGTGTAATGCGTTAGTGTACTGTAAGTAGTGTGTTGTGGTGTACAGTAACTCAGTAAGTGTAAGTGTAATGCGTTAGTGTGCTGTAAGTAGTGTGTTGGTGTACAGTAACTCAGTAAGTTGTATGTGTTAGTGTACTGTAAGTGTACAGTGTGTGGGTGTACAGTAACTCAGTAAGTGTAATGCGTTAGTGTACTGTAAGTAGTGTAGTGTGTTGGTGTACACAGTGTACAAGTGTAGCTGAGTAGTGTGTTGGTGTACAGTAAACTCAGTAAGTGTAATGCGTTAGTGTGTAGTGTGTGTGATGCTACAGTAACTCAGTAAGTGTAGTGTGTTGTACTGTAGTAAGTACTGTGTTGGTGTACAGTAAGTGTAATGTTAAGTGTGCTGTAAGTAGTGTGTGGTGTTAACAGTAGTTAAGTGTTAGTGTTTCTGCTGTAAGTAGTGTGTTGGTGTACACAGTAACTCAGTAAGTGTGTTAGTACTGTAAGTAGTGTGTTGGTGTACAGTGCTCAGTTAGTGTACTGCGTTATGTGCTAGTGTGTTGGTGTACAGATAACTCAGTAAATGAGTGTAAAGTTGCAGTTCAGTGTGGTAATGTAAGTATGTAGTGTTGGTGTACAGTAACTCAGTAAGTGTAATGCGTTAGTGTTGCAAAGTAGGTGTTGGTGTGTACAGTAGTGTGTTGGTGTACAGTAACTCGATAGTGTAGTAAGTGTAGTGTGTTGGTGTAACAGTGCAGTTGTAATGCGTTAGTGTGCTGTAAGTAGTGTGTTGGTTGTACAGTAATCTCAGTAAGGGTAATGCGTCAGTGTGTGTGTAGTGTGTCTACAGTAATTCTCAGTAAGTGTAATGATTTAGTGATACGTAGTAGTGTGTTGGTGTACAGTCTCAGTAAGTGTAATGCGTTAGTGTACTGAAGTAGTGTGTTGGTGTACAGTAAACTCAGTACGTGTAATGCGTTAGTGTACTGTTAAGTAAGTTGGTTGGTGTACAGTAAATCTCAGTAAGTGTAATGCGTTAGTGTGCTGTAAAAGTCGTGTTGGTGCACAGTAACTCTGTAAGTGTAATGCGTTAGTACAGTAACTCTCGTAGTGTAACTGCGTGTGTTACTGTAAGTAGTGTGTTGGGTGCTACAGTAAACTCAGTAAGTGTAATGCGGTAGTGTACTGTAAGGTAGTGTGTTAGTGTAACAAGTAACTCAGTAAGTGTTGCGTGTACAGTAAGGATCTCCCACTAGTAAGTGTAATGCGTTAGTGTACTGTAATGGTAAGTGTAAGTTGGTATTTTTACTCAGTAAACTCAGAAGGTCTAAAGGGTAACTCAGTAAGTGTAATGCTCTACTTTTAACATATGGGTGTTAGTTATGTAAAGTAGTTGTTGGTGCTAAGGAAGTGCTTTTGTATGAGATTTTGACTTGTAGTTTAATTAGTGATTGTATACGTCATTTGATTCCAACAAATGATTGAAATATTCATCAGGAATAAATCAGTTCAGTGAATGATTCTCTTATGAATGAATCTTAGCATTAAGAATGAATCTTAACATTAGTGCCCACCAAGTCTGGATCATTAAAGCTTTCCAGGGCCCTTATTGGCTGTGGCTTAGGCAGGGCCACTGCAAGGCCTGGTCTCCTGAGTGCACTCCTGGCTTCTGACAGCCCAGCTCCAGTCTCTCTAATATGTGCTAATTGCATTCCCTCTTCCTCGGCGGATGGGAGGAATGCGGGTGTTATTTCTGCACGGCGGCTCATCAGCACATTCCTGCTCCGAAAAGCAAAAACACGCCTTTGGAAGTCGGAAAAGTCCTGTAAAACAAACACTTGCCATCCACAAAAGAACAGCATGCAAAGGTGGAATTACAAGGCTTTGTTCAATGCCTATGACTTGTCTATAGCCAGTTCGGTCCTCCTCACTTACTCACTGAACACATGTCTCTGTGCCTACACATACCCCCCACACACACACACACACACACACACACACATATATATACAGTGACACTTAAGTGGTGGTGGTGTTAGTGTGTGTGGCGCTGGTGTGAGTGGATCAGACAGAGCAGTGCTGCTGGCTGCTCCACTGTGTCCACTCACTGTCCACTCTATTAGACACTCCTCCCTTGCTGGTCCACCTTGTAAACGTACAGTCAGAGACGATAGTGCCCACAGGACACTACACACAGGATGCTGTTGTCTGGATAGTTTTGGTTGGTGGGCTATTCACAGTCCAGCAGTGACAATGAGGTGTCCAGCAGCACTGCTGTCCTGACCATTGTGGAACAGGGTAACTACATATACAAAGAAACAGATGGACTACAGTCTGTAACTGTAGAACCACAAAATATTCCTATATGGTAGATGGAGCTGATAAAATCTATGTTGGTGGGTTTAATGATATGACTTATTGGTGTATATTCGATTATGGCTTTAAGACAGCGAGGCAGAACATTACAGTACATTATTATACTTCTGCAGTAGCACTCACCTTTAAGCCTGGCTGATGTCTGTCACATGGAGGCATCCATTACCTTCCTTCAAAAGCAGTCAAAGCAGTCCTTGCGATGTCTTTCAACTTCAATGACACACAAGCAAGTAAAGACGGTTGTGTCTGTGTTGTGTCTGCTGTGTGGGAGGCCTTCAGAGATGTTGCGTCTATGTGTCTCCAGGTCTACTTTGGAGCTGTCATGTTTCTCTACAGTGAAGCCATTGTGCCATGCTCATGTGTGGCTCACAAGTGAGGTTGAGTTACAGCTTGAGTCATCTTGAGTCAGCAGCACCGGTCAATAAGTCTGCTGTTGTTCTAAAGCAAGCTACGTGTCAACGTGTATTAAGAGCTAAAAAAAGCAGTGACGACTGCATCCAGTGTTTCATGTCTGCCTACAACGTGTGATGCTATAAATCCTCTGTCCACGTCATCTTTGGTGTACTCGGGTTCTGATGTTCAACCTCAGTTGGGCAGTAAATTGGTTTGTTTTTCACAAATACTTATCAGAAACCAAACATGCATGATGTCATTAGCCGTGGCATTCAAGGTATAAGGTTTGGCACTGTGGTACACATAGCAACATTTGAATGCAAAAAACAGGGGGCCTTTTCTCTGTCCTCATATGAACCCATTTCACATTTGGAGGTCTAATGGTTACAGCGCTTTAGGCGGTCTTACTTGTGGCAGTGAACATGTGTATGATTTCTGACCACCAACACGTTTGTAATTGCAAATTGACTTGCGAGCCTTGCGGCCTGTTATCCGAGCCGCAGGAAACATTACAGCGAAACCAAGAGACTCATCTGAACCTTGGCACCTCACAGCTCTTAAGGGGAATATACTGTCAAATATACAATATGTTTGTATGACCCCAGAGTCGTATATGGAACATCCAAGTTATGATAGGAATTATACTATGAATAGATATATAATAAAAAATTAAATAAGTAAAAATTAAATTCACTATTGGGGAATGCCTGGGCATATTCTATTGAGCATGCCTGACTGACATCCATTGGACCAACACCCTTACTGCCATTGGAAACTGAATACAATCGCAATAAAAATGGTAAATATTGATATATGATTTTTCAGCTTGAGCTTCTTTAGGAAATGCTTGCACCACGTGACAACGCAAAACACAAACTAATCCTTGTGACAATGGTCAAAAGGTTGTAGTTGTTGGGACATAGTCCATCATCTAGTTTGTCACCATGTGTAATGTAGATCCAGATAAAGAGACAGGAGGCAGTTGCAAGTCCTTTGTTTTATTATGATCCATGATAAAAAAAATTAAAATCAACACATGGAACAAAAACATGGAAAGTCACAAACATGAGATAACGAAACAGAGGCTGACAAGACAAAACAGAAGGCACACAACCTGGAGTATAACACTAACAAGAGAGCTAACAAGAAACACTAGGGGCTCACAGGAGGCCAGGACTACAGGCTAAATAGAGGTGAGACAGATAGCAAGGAGGCAGGACAGGCAAGGAAACACAGACCCAAAGAACAACAAAAGCGAATGGCTAGAACACAAGAGAGACGGTAAACAAGAAAACAACTGGTGTGCGAGTTCATGATGACTGTGAATGGTCGCAAGAGCACAAATAAAATACGGTTAAATTCCATCACTGTCCAAAGAAAAACATGGATCTCTGTTTTTGTTGATTTTCACTTTAAGCCATGAACACGGCAGCTGCTGTTTACACTGTGTGAAAATTCCATGATGAATAGAACAGCAGAAATGACCCAAAATCGCTTGAGAGAATGTCTGGTCTCCTAGACTAGGATTAAAGGTCAGTGAGGTTTTTGCCCTCTCCTGTAACAATGCAATTTTGGAGATACTTGTTTTTCTTTAACAGCCATGATGATAGTAGCATTATGTAGTATAATATATTGTTATTATTAATAACAAACAATTTAGACAGACGTCCCACCTCTAGATTACCTAAGTGTCATGCCTGCTGGTTCTCCTCTCACCTCCAGTCTCCCGGACTCCATTTCCCATAATCCACCACCTGATGTCACGTGTTCATGTTAACCCAATCACACCCCGTTGCCTCGCTCTCTGTCTCGAGAATACTGATTGGTCCACCTGATGTTAATTAGTCAGTTTGTTTAAATATTTCTCTCTCGCATTGGCTCATTGCGAAGTGTCGCCACTCTGTAGCGTACTGGGCCTTCTCTCTGTATTTAATCTTGTTACTCTGGCTTTGACTCTATGTTGAGTCTCTGGTTTACTAGTCTTGCTTATCCACTCTGTTACCTCTGCCTGGTCTGATTGGTTTGACCCTTGTCTGTTTATTGACTCCGACTCAGTTTAGCCCTTGATTGTATTTCCCTGTTCTTGGTGTTGCTGTGTTTCAGTACAACCTCTTTAATAAACTGTGCTTTGCTTTTAGTTCAGTGCACGTCACAATCTGTTTGTCCATCGCCACACTATGCTAAGGATAAGTGATCCTGAATTTTTGCAGTTAATTATATGTGTTTACTAGGGTAGCTTTTGTTCACTGGAAGAATATCGTAGCAGGAATGCATGTCTTAATGACTCCTCTGTGAAAAAGACAAGCGGCATCCATCTTTGCCTTCTTTAAATCTTTCGTCATTAGGGAATTATGTCTAAGTAATTGTAAATCAGTGCTGTCGGAATGATACGAAAATTCTTTTAACCTTGTGTTTAAATTTTGTGATGCACATGCCCATTTTATACACTTCTGGGCTCAAAGAAAACGATAGTATATTGGGTTTTAATGATTGTTTGGCTAATTAGAGCCCAGATCTAAACCCTATGGAGAATGTTTGGTCCCAAATTAAACATGAACTAACTTGCCAATGCTTTTCAGCTTCCCAATTTTATTGTTGTTAAGAACATTAAAAGCTTAATGTCTTCCCATTTTGGGCCTGGCCTCCTTATTGCCTGGAAATATATGTGTATATTATGTGCCAACATATTCCGACATTCCAAACTACATGGTTTTGACTTGCACATCAAATCCCTAAGGAAAGGTACCCGAATGCTGGGTTTCTCTTTAATGTCCTTCTTAGATCCCAGGCTGGATAGTAATCCTAGTAGTCTTGGTCTACTGAGCCTTTTCAAGCCCACTGCTCAGCTACCTCACAAACATCTGGATCATCTAAAGCTTTGCTTTCATAACGCTGCTGTTCGATTCTGAGAAAAAAAGATCCGGCTTCATATTTCAATCTTGCGATGGTCTGTTGTTCATTCATAGTATTATATCTGATAAGTGCGGAGCTTGGTGGTAGCTGAAGACAGAAAATTTTTTCACTGCAGACTCCCCTGGGAAAAACCTTTTATCGGCATGGTTTGAAGTAGAGAAGGGATTTCCAGTAACTGGTTTAAAACCCAGATTTATTGCAATAGTTACTGTAGGTGAATTGCAGATGTTCAACTGGCATAACCAAAAAAAAGAAATCTCCAAGGTGTAATTACATGAAATCACCAGTTTGTCTTATCTAAAGAGGCAAAGAGTAAATGCTGAGAAGCCCTTTGTGCTTTTTGGCCTTTCCTACCATGTTATAATGGACCCATGGAGGGGTAATAAGGAGAAAAGTGCCGGTCCTGGACATTGGAAACAAACGTCAATTTGAAATGTGTTTGTCATCAAACTGAGTCCCGCTGGAGCCCCTATGATGAGGGTTGTCTAGGAGAGAAACTTAATAACGGGGTCATTCAGTCATTTGGTCACTAAAACTATGTGCATGTGGGACAGTTGCTGAAAGCTGTGTTGTGTTATCGTTGCACAGCGTTTGCTAGCAGCCAGCAATTACGAGTCATTCCTCATGAATTATGCATGCTGAGATTGTCTAGGAAGCTTCGAGCTTCTTTGCTTTTTGTCTTTAGAATTTTGTGAAAACTGTAGGGCCAAAACGTACCATCCAAAGCCATCAGCCTTTAGTTCTGTGTTTAGAAGTTCAAGTTCCCTTCTTTTCAGCACAAAGACTGACCCCTCTTTCTCAGTACCATTGCTAACAACCTGTCGTGGACTTACCCTCGCTGTTTCCTCTTGGCGGAATAACTAGTGCCATCTTAATGTCCATTGTGATTCTGTATTAGCTCAAGTTAAGTTTGCTTGATGACGAGGGATCAGACCTACAGAAATCTACACCATGGTATCTACCTGCATGCTATGGCACTGATGGTGGCTAGGAACTCTGTCTAAATGCGTTTTCTCCAAAGTGAAATTCAAACTCAGGATACAATGCATGCTTTCGGACACTTACAGAGCTCTGCCCACAGGGTGTATCCCGCTTTCATGGTAGCCATAGCATGCCATTTTTTCCCAATGTTACAAAGGCCCCCTAGGTTGAGGTGATCAAGCAAGTCCACAATAGGTTTTGCATAACTTTTACGTCGACAGTTATGTAACAAAAGTCAAGTTGATCAACTAATCGCTGATGACGTGAGTAAAATCACAGGAGAAAGGAATGCTTTGCACCATGCGACTTTAAAAGCCCAACTTTAAAGATATGTGGTAAACCCAAAAGTCAGTAGAGTGTGGCATGCCCTTTCCAACAAGCCCTGGCTCACAATGCTAGCCTTCAGAGAACAGGAGATATGGATCCAGACCCTAGGCAGTCTTGCCGAGACCCTTGCCCACAGCCGGAGGAATTTAGAGCACAGTAACTTGATAAAAATAAGGATAATTGAGTAATATCAGAACAAAACCAAAACTCTGCAGGGCAGGAGAGTATAGCGTGCCCTTTCCAACATGCCCTGGATCACACTGCTAGCCTTCAGGGAACCAAATACAAATCCCGACTCAGGCACATCCTAGGCAGCCTTGCCGAGACCCTCATCCACAACAGAGATCTGGAGAACCAGATAAATTTTGAGCACAGTAACTC
Source organism: Prochilodus magdalenae (assembly GCA_024036415.1). Taxonomy (NCBI): domain Eukaryota; kingdom Metazoa; phylum Chordata; class Actinopteri; order Characiformes; family Prochilodontidae; genus Prochilodus; species Prochilodus magdalenae. Next base: position 128,391 of record JAMWET010001724.1, on the reverse strand, counting down.
ATTGAAAATAAGGTAAAATGTTAGAACAAGACCAAAGTCCACAACTCACTAGGATGTGCTGTTCCCTTTCCAACAAGGGCTGGATCTCATTGATAGCCATCTAGAAACCAGTGAGACGGACCCTGAAATTACCAGGTGCCTTACCTGTAGTTCTCTTTGAGGCATCAAGCTTAAAGCATTGAATGGTAAAGTTGATTAATCTTCGCGACCCCTAGTCCACAACATAATTTCTTGTTGTGGCAGATGTACTTGATATTTTATCCCTGGAGCCACTGTCTTAGTGGAAAGGTGAGAATTGTTTTTGACCTCTATTCACTTCACATTGCTCACTAGCAGCTCAACACAGGTACAGCATACAGAGGACATCCGGCAGAAAGGCCATTAAGCGGCGCATGACATGAAATGAAGGAGTTAAACCTTGACCTTTGGGTCGAGCCGCACAACTATGCATTTGCGCAGGATGGTTTTTATTTTGTACCCGCTGATCCAGCACGCAGACCATCCTCAATCTCAATTTGTCCAAATTAAATGCAAGTGGGAAGACTCAGCGACTTATTTTAGGCCAGCGCTGCTAAATTACAGGCTGCTGTATCAGGAAGTGCTGCGTCCCTTTTGTGGTATTGGCTGCTTTTTAAGCCTCTGCCTGAGTTTATCCTCTCTCTCTCGGAGTTCTCACATTTTGGTCCAATCTCTTGATCTCCTTGCCCCGGCTGTGATCATGCGTCTAAGTGAGTGTTTTCTCTCTCATTCAACTTCACATGAAAATGTTTACTGAGCCATTGCTAATCCCTACATTTAGGCAAGTGAGGCCAATTTGGGACTCAAAAAAAAAGGGGCAGTTCTATTATAAAGCTTCTAAAAGAGCCATGCTGATGTAATTCTGTACTACAGTTGAGAGAAAACGGTTTGCCCAGGTTCATATCTGGTACTTTTGGTTTGGTCTGGTATGGAAGCAACTGTAATTTTTCTACTGTCACAGCAGAAAAGGTGATTCAATGACTTGACACAGCCGCATAACTCGGTTTACTTACATTGAGTGGTAATTTTATGCATGCAGAAATGATGTCCGCGTCCAGGCCAAGCATCAGCTTTAATCACCGCAGTGCAGGCGTACTGGTGTTATGTTAAAAGCCCTTGTGAACCAAACGCATTGTTTTCTTAGTGTGGGTTTGTATGAATCACACAGCCGAACCTCTTCTCAGAAGAAGGGATTAGAGGAAAAATGTGATGGCGTTCCAGAGGTGTTGCCGTGGAAACGCTGGAGCCAGCCAATGTAATGGGTCAGTGGCTTCTGGACAGGTGATGTGCTCAGCCAGCGGCAAGGTCCATAGAAACACAAGTCTCTCCAGCTCTCACAATGGCTCTGTGCTGTGGATTTACCATAAGAAAGTTCCCCTGCGGCGAGGAGTGCATAGAACATCAGAGTTCAATTTAAAAAGCCAAGTTTGACCTGACAGCTGTGCTGCCCCAGCCACCTCCACCCACCCCCCTTGCCCACCCGGCTCGGCCTTTAACCCTTAAATGCATACCGCAGCCAACCCTGACCTCATTTACCCTTCGGTATCTCAGCCCTGTTTTGTTCCATACAGCACTTCAGTTGCTCTGTGACTTTTTACCCGGCCTCTGTAAGGCCAAAAATGAGTGAAGGAAAGAAGCTGCAAACCACGTATATGGACTGTTAATGCCTTCGTGCCCATTGGTTGCTTACCTTTGCCTGCATGCCTCTGACCCATCTGATGATTCTGCCTATTTACAAAAAAGTTTAAATTTTTTCACAAATTTAAAGTTACATTCGGGGGCAGAACCTTTTCATTCAAAGCCCCCCCAGCTTTGGAATAACCCTCCAGTTAGTGTTCGGGACTCTGTTTGACAACATGTGTTGTAAAAAAGTGCTATATAACTCAATTTGCCTTGACTTATTTAATCACAGACTTCTTTCTTTTCCTGCTTCACAAACTATCCATGCCACTATCCTCTTCCTCTGCCTCACAAAACACTGAACACATCTCATGTTCTTACTAATAGATCATCACTAGAGGCTTTTACCAGCGGTTATTGGTGTTCAGGGTTTTCCACTGTGATCAGCTCCTTACAGTGGTCACAGGCTTCTCTGGTGATTGAGTTTCATTCAGATTCCCAGGTCTAATAATTGTAAATTCTGATCCTTTTTGTTTTGATTTCGTGCTCGTCTTGCTATCCGGTGTTGACCAGAGAAGGATGGCTTCCCTTTTTGAGTCTTGGTTGTCTCGAGGTTTCTTCCTCTTGCTCTGAGGGAGTTTTTCCCTGCCACTGTCGGCCTTGGCTTGCTCACTGGTGGCTTGGACCCGGATTCTCTGTAAAGCTGCTTTGTGACAACCTCTGTAGTAAAAGTACAATGTATAAATAACCCTTGACGTGACTTCACAAGTGTATCGCTCACCTAACTTATACATAGATTGTTCATCATTTGAATTCTATCGATTCCAATTTTGATTCTGATTCTGCTTATAGACTCCAGTTCTTGGTTCCTGGTTTCGAGTCCAGTATGGTGAAACCAACTGTCGGTTATAAATGCCAGTTGTTTTATTGTCACATCTATGGCTGCAGCAAAACGATACTACGCAAGTGAACTAATATAGAAAAACTGTCATGCTAAACTTATTTTTGACTTTCACTGTCTAAATGATGGTGACTTGACAACTGGGAAAGGATGTAGGCCTTCTACCACAAATGCTGTCACCGCTTTATGACACGTGGGTTTCTCCTTGGTAACTTTCCCCTCATTGCTAACACGAAAGGCGTATCATGAGAAAGTCTGACTGTACAGGATGTGCTAGCTGCCTAATGGAGTTTGGAGACCACATTTGGTTAAACACTCTACATTACTAAACCTCTTTGTCAGGCTGGTGCCATAAATGTTTTGCCATGTTGGAGATGCAACCTTCTTATACAGCAGATCATCTATCTTCCACTAATGCCATAGTGTAAACTTCAAACATGTATATATGATTCAGTATTCGAGATTCAGGAGGCTTTTCAGCTATCATTGTGATTTAAGCTATGTACAAGTACACAGTTAAAAATGTTCCTCCAGCACCATGATGCAAGCCTAAAACACGCAGGGCGGACAACGAAGTGTAACAATAAATTCAAAGCAGGACACAGGACAGATATAGTACCTGGTACTGAGAATATGTAGTCTTATATATATATATATATATATAAGTAATATACTATGACATATTAGCAGATAGCCTAGCATATATGAACATTCTAGTCACTGAGGTGGCAACATGCAAGTACAGTATTTGGTTGATACAGTAGTCTACCGTTCTATCAAATACAGTTTCTCAAATAGAGTCAGTGTCATTTATTATATTTATGTTTGTGTGTGTGAAGGTGTCCACCACTTCAGTCTCTGGCAGTAAAGGAATCTAATGGTTTGTGGTAAGACTAGTGTGAGATGACGGTTACATGTACACAGGCCCTGGCAGATAGCTGCAACATGTTTTTATGAAGTATAAATGAATGTGTCTTTTATGAACTGATGAGTGAAAAAAATATCGCATTTCTTTCAATGGTACTCTGTTTCTGGAACTGTGGAACCGGTTCTGAACATGGTGATGTAGTGACTAAACATCAGTACTGGGTGTCACACAAGGACAAATTAACTTAGTTGGTGGCAGGCCTATTTTACAATATTTGGACTCTGTTAATGAACACGTACTGGTTGGTGTAGCTCAGAGGATAACATCACTGCCTGCCACAGAGCCACCACATGTGGGAGACTGGGGTTCGAATCCCGGTCTGGGAGACTACGCTGTGCTACACCAATAAGAGTCCTTGGGCAAGACTCCTAACACTACATTGGTCTTCCTGTAATATGATTAACCTTGTAAGTCGCTCTGGATAAGAGCGTCAGGTTTATGTAAATGTACTGTATCCTGATTGGCCAGAGAAAAATGTCCTGGCCTATGAGATTTGGGAATTTCAGGACTGCCCAAAGTGAGGCCAATGGGCCAAACTGCCCTTTTAGAATGTGTTTTGTTTGCTGGAAAGTTAAAAACCTGGGTACCTTTTCCATGTGGGCATAGTTTTGTCGTTTTGGCCCTCGGACCACCATAAGCATGAGACTTTGGCAAAGACAAAGAGATTAGGCACTCCTGAAATGAGTTAAAAGCCAGTTTTTCTTCTTTGTGGAACTGTCATTAGGAGTAGGCATATTTAATTTTAAGTAAGGTAGTGGGGTAAGACACGAATCATAGACAACAGTACTGAAGTACAGTCACTCCTACAAGTACTCTGATCCCTTTAACTACTTCCACTGTGTAACTGAGGCTATGACCCTGCTGAACTCCACATGGCCACTGTACCGAACTGTACTTAGTGGTCTTATGCACTATTCATAACTGCACAGTCTATTACTGCACACTTACTGTACATACTGTATATAAACTGACAGTCATGTGTCATCTTTTACTCTGCATACTTAACATTGTTTTGTATATGTGCCTCACAGGACATACAACCTACAATGTGTTCTCTCCACCCACTCTGTATATATGTATAATATATTTATATTCATATCTGAATTTGTCTACCACTTCACTGTCCATCATTGGACATATTGTAACTTTTGCATAAGTTCCCATGGTTACATCCTGCATTTCATATGTCAGTAATCCTGAATTTTGCACTTCTGGTTAGATGCTATCTGCATTTCTCTGACTCTGTACCTGTACTCTGCACAGGGACAATAAAGTTTAATCTAATCTAATCTAATTATAATGGCAGCAATTACAGCAGTGTGTTTTGAAAATAGCTACTCAGTCATGGGCAACTGAACTAACCCACTGGCTACCAACGATTTGTGTGTGTCGGAGTTTAAGATGGCTTTTGTGCCGTTCTCCTGCTTTGTAATCCCTCTTTGCCTTCACAGAGACAGGCAGAGGGAAGTGAGACTAAAGCTACCCGGCAACTGCTCTTCAAAGACGAAAAAAAAGAGAGAGACAGGAAAAAAAGAGAGAGACAGGAAAAAAAAGAGTTAAAAAGAGAATTTAAATTCTTGCGGAGATTCGTCTCTGTGACCTTTTGTTCACAGAAGTGAGACGGTACCTCCTGAGGTGCGTACCTGGGGTCTGAAGTGAGGGAGGGAGGGATGAGGGAGAACACTCTGAACAATTATGGGAAGTCCAGTGAGGCTGTCCCTGACTGTGGACGCTCAGAGTTATTCTCCAGCACAATGCTGTAGGGGAGAGCATGAAACAGAGGAAGCAAATGAACTTTCTCATCCTTCCTGCTGATGCTGGTTTCTCATGAGCACTGGAGTGGGTTTTTGCTGTTAGGAATGATTCACTGTACAGGAGATGAGCAATGCCTGGACCTGAGAAATATTTTCTGGAATTTACGAAAGGTAAAGAGCCTTTGTTAAGGTTCCCAAATCCTCATATTATCATATTCTATGACATATTTATTTATTCACATATCGTACACATATGTAACACTGTATACAAAACACTAAGGACATATATAAGGACAGAGGAAAGAGAACTCCAAACAAGCATGCAGTCCTGTTGTTAACAACTTTAAAGAAGTATAATGTGTTTCAGGAATGCTGCATGCTGGAGATTCATGTTTTCCTGGCTGGGTAGTGGATGGGCCCTGGTGTGATCATATCCCTTTCAGGAGTTTTTTAATGCAGCCTCAGACTGCTCTTTCTTTTGGGAGTAATTAATTATTTATTCATTACTCCATGGTAAAAAGTTATTGTTGTTGTTATCATGTCTCTAAACCATCCACTGACACAATGGGGATGAGTCTGTCCACCAATCAGAGTCTGTGTTGCTGACTTGACAACCAATCAGAGGCTGTGTTCCTGACATGTCAACCAATTAAAGGCTGTGTTCCTGACTTGCCAACCAATTAAAGACTGTGTTCCTGACTTGTCAGCCAATCAGAGGCTGTGTTCCTGACTTGTCAACCAATTAAAGGCTGTGTTCCTGACTTGCCAACCAATTAAAGGCTGTGTTCCTGATTGTCGACCAATTAAAGACTGTGTTTCTGACTTGTCAGCCAATCAGAGGCTGAGTTCCGGACTTGTCAACCAATTAAAGGCTGTGTTCCTGACTTGCCGACCAATTAAAGACTGTGTTCCTGACTTGTCAGCCAATCAGAGGCTGTGTTCCTGACTTGTCAACCAATTAAAGACTGTGTTCCTGACTTGTCAACCAATCAGAGGCTGTGTTTCTGACTTGTCGACCACTCAAAGGCTGTGTTCCTGACTTGCCGACCAATTAAAGACTGTGTTCCTGACTTGTCAGCCAATCAGAGGCTGTGTTCCAGACTTGTCAACCAATTAAAGGCTGTGTTCCTGACTTGCCAACCAATTAAAGGCTGTGTTCCTGACTTGCCGACCAATCAAAGGCTGTGTTCCTGACTTGCCGACCAATTAAAGACTGTGTTCCTGACTTGTCAGCCAATCAGAGGCTGTGTTCCTGACTTGTCAACCAATCAAAGGCTGTGTTCCTGACTTGCCAACCAATCAGAGGCTGTGTTTCTGACTTGTCGACCAATCAAAGGCTGTGTTCCTGACTTGCCGACCAATTAAAGACTGTGTTCCTGACTTGTCAGCCAATCAGAGGCTGTGTTCCAGACTTGTCAACCAATTAAAGGCTGTGTTCCTGACTTGCCGACCAATTAAAGACTGTGTTCCTGACTTGTCAACCAATCAGAGGCTGTGTTCCTGACTTGTCGTCCAATGAAAGGCTGTGTTCCTGACTTGTCAACCAATCAGAGGCTGTGTTCCTGACTTGTCAACCAATTAAAGGCTCTGTTCCTGACTTGCCAACCTATTAAAGACTGTGTTCCTGACTTGCCAACCTATTAAAGACTGTGTTCCTGACTTGCCGACCTATTAAAGACTGTGTTCCTGACTTGTCAACCAATCAGAGGCTGTGTTACAGTCTTGCCAAACAAAATGAGGCTGTGTTCCTGACTTATGGACCAGTCCGAGGCTGTGTTCCTGATAGCCGACCAGTCAAAGGCTGTTTTCCTGCGATATCAGGAGAGAGGAGAAAGTCCAGCTCCCCTCTCGCTTTATCCTAATCCAAAAACACCCACAGGTGTTTCTCTCCATCCTTCTGTTGTTAATAGACAGTCTAACGCTACAGGTCTGAGCATTAGAAATTACTGGCAAAGAAGAACATTTGCAAATGCTTTGGACTGGCCGTCCCAGCGTCTGGACCTCAACACCACTGAATGTGATTGGAATTACTTGGATTGTTGTTTGAAGTTGTAAAAAGAATGGAAGCCGAGGTGAAGGCCAGAGCTGGACACATTAAATTCTGAAAACAGTGTAATTTCTGAAGTAATAGTGCAAATAAATTCAATTATGTCCAGCTTTTGATGCTTCTGTCCAATGTTTATGCTGAAACGTGTACTGCTTGCACTAAATATATACATGTGTCTGTGGTACAACATGCGATACAAATACAACTAAACTGAACTGACTTGAGAATACACTGTGGTCCCAGCTGAGAGCAGGCAATAACAGACTGAGCTGATCAGTGCCTCTGTGGTCATACCTCCCTCGCTGCTCTCGCACAGCTGGATGTTTGCAAGCTTGCATTTAAGCTTCCTCCAGAGGTGTCCCAATTGTTTACTCACAAACATATGCTGACAAGTAGACATGGATCTGAACACAATTATAAGTGGTTTGTTGGATTTTATTGTAAACAGATTGGAGCTTTCTCTTTTCCCCACTTAATGATGTGCATGTTCTAAAGAGGTCCTATTTACACAGCATGAATCATGTAAATCAGTGTAAGTGACTCAGAAGCCAGGTTTATAGTATTGTCTGCATCTTTTTAGTATCTGCTATAAATGTTGAACTTAACATTCTCAACAAAATTTAACATTAACATGCGGTTCTTTAGAAAAATATAGGCCTCCATCTGAGTAGCTCCACCCACGGCTTCGGGACTACGTTTGTGAGTGTTAGTTTGTGGAGCTGAGAGCTAACCATGGGATCTTAAACCGGCCCCTTGTTCAAATTTTTCTGTTCCACCTTAAATGGTGCAGCAGTTACATTAATTTCAGACTGCCTGTCCAGCTTCTTGTTTGAACTTTTTCCGTTCCACCTTAAATGGTGTGGCATTTAGATTCTGCCACCTCAGGCTACCTGTTGAGCTCCTTGTTCAAAATTTCCCATGCGACCTTAACTAGTGTGCTAGTTACATTGTGGCACCTCAGGCTTCTTGTCTAGCTCCTTTTTTAATTTTCTGGTTCCACCTTAAATGGTGGGGCACCTAGATTCTGGGACCTCAGGCTACCTGTCCAGCCATTTGTTTGAATCTTGCCATTCCACCTTAATTAGTGCGTTAGTTACATTGTGGCACCAGGCTTCTTGTCCAGCTCCTTGTTTGAATTTACTTATTCCACCTTAAATGGTGGAGATGGCGTTGCACGAGGATGATGGGGCTATAAATACCTGCGGTGTGTGAGTGACGGGATCCATAGATTGAGAAGAGGTGCTACAGTGCAGGGAATGTCTCTCTCCATGTATGAAAAATGGGTCCAAAGCAGATGTTAATGATTGGCTAATAGGAGTGACTGTATGTGGGTGTGGCCAAAGAGCATAGTGTGAAGGAAGTAGCTGAATCTGCAGGTGTATGGAAGCTTACGGTCATACGGGTCTACCAGCAGTGGCTAAAACCCCAGTCTACAGGAAACTCTCCTCAGAATTGTGCCAGGGAGGGCATCCATCAAATCTGGCCCAACTGACCAATTCTTTGATGCAAGAGTGTCTGAACATTGATGAGGCTACATCAAGAAACGTATCCAGTACATTCGAAATCCAACCTCCAAGCTGCTATCGGTGCTCATGGAGGTATTACACAGTGTTAGGTAGGTTTCAGTCACAGATGACTGATTTTTGTCTGGTTAGCTTATTGCATGGATGTAATTTTCTAGAAGGTTCTTGAACGTTACTTGCCGCAAGATCCAGAATATAATTAACCATATAAGCAGTTAGCCAAATGTCATTTCATGAGGAACCCAGGGAACGATGTTAGCTTGTGGGAAACCTGGATGTCACCTTTTAGGGCAAAGCTAGCATAACACATAACCCAGCACTCACTCTTCTCAACGTCAGGCTACGTATGGCTGCTGTTGGCGCCGTGACTTAGTGACGTTACAATACAAGCAATATTGTGATATACCAAGCCAGCTGATTGGATTCAATGGTTTTTCCTCTGATATCTGATCGGCATCATCATTGGCATTCTGCCAAACAGTCATTCCAGGTATCGGATCAGAGGCACGTCTGCTGGAGACGGTTGTCCAGCTTGAGAAACAATCTAAACATCAGAAAAGGCTCTGAAAGTGCACATCCGTAGTCTTCTGTTAGGCCGAACCTGACCGGAGTGGGCGGCTTCCCCCAGCACGCTCAACTGGATTTACTGTGATGTGCAGGTGTCATGCGTCTGTGGGCCACATGGTACCATTGTGAGGAGAACAATAGCGTGGAGAAAGCTTGGGAACTTCAGCTCCACTTTGTTCTCTGTCATTGTTCCATCCCAGGATGTCCTTCAGGAAAATTACAGAAAGGTCAAGCAGCTGACACAGTGTATTACCACTCACAAGACCCAGACATGATCGGAAAAAGAGAGAGGGAGAGCCGGAGACTTCTGTAATTCCTAAATTTGCTGTTCCTGGGAGTCTTTTGTTCACTTCGCCTGTGTGAATGATGAGGACTCTGGGAAGTGGGGAGAGAGAAAGGGATTTGTCTGAGCTACAGAGACACTCTGGTGATGTACAACGTGGCCTTTTAAATAAAAAAGAGGTCAGCACGATATATAGTGTGGTATCCACGTGACGTCACGGTTGGTAGGAGTCCCTGTGGTTACGCCCACTTAGTGGCAGCATTAGTGTTCAGTGTAAGACCGCAAAAACTCCAAAACATCTAAAACGGGAAAGAGCTGTTGTGTGATCTCTGAAAGGAAAATCAAATGGATCATACGTGACTTAAGTCTGCCTCCCATTCACCAACTTCTCTTGTTCCACCTTAAATGATACAGCAGTTCTTATTACTGTAATGCCTTAGATGCCATAACGTGACTGCTGTATGGTTTAAGGTGGAACGGGAAACACTGAAGTTTGGATTCACACACCGAAATGTGGATTTGCAGTGTTTTGTGTCAGGTATATTGTGTGTAACCTAATGGCTGCTCAATGAAATATTCTGGAAATGTTATTTCTGTTGCTATGGTAGCGCTGTCATAGCAAGAAAGGCCAGGCTTCACTTCCTGGTCAGGGCACCCCTGGGCATCCTTTCTGTGTGGAGTTCTTTGATGCAAGCGTGGCTGATTTTTGCGAAATTCAGCTTCAGTACTTCAAAGTGGCGCACCTACGGGTGGACTGCCCAAACGGAAACGGGTTCATAGTCCACCTAGTAGAGGTTGGAGGGCAGCCTAACTGGAAAGATAAGGGCTAGCCCGTCCAGCCAGCCGGGTGGCTAAACTTTTGAAAGGGCGAGAGTGACTTAACATTAATGTCCCCAAAAAAATCCCCGAAAAATGAATCACCTGTGACTGAAACATACCTGCTGTGGGCAGTGTGGGGCAGTCGTGGGCTGGAGGTTAGGGACCCAGCCTTGTGACCGGAGGGTTCGATTCCGGTTCGATTCCCTGAACTGACAGTAACGACTGAGGTGCCCTTGAGCAAGGCACCTAACCCCCAACTGCTCCCTGGGCGCCGTGGATAGGGCTGCCCACCGCTCCGGGTAAGTGTGCTCACTGCCCCCTAGTGTGTTCACTAGTGAGTGTGTTTGTGGGTGTTTCACTTCACGGATGGGTTAAATGCGGAGACTAAATTTCCCCACTGTGGGATCAACAAGGGATCTTAATCAATAATCAATAATAACCGCTGTTTGTACGTGAAATCCAGCTTGAGGCAACAAAGGTAAGTGTACCAGAAGATGAGAGCGTCCACACCGTCTGGAGTTGATCTATTTCCTAAGCCAGAGATACATGAACATACATTTCAGTTTCTGCCCCTGTCAAACAGTCCCACCAGCTGGACATGCTGTAAAGGGATAGCTGGGAGCAGTGAGGTCCATGTGCTCTTATCGCAGGAAACGACAGTGGAATGGAATTGGCTAGTGTTGTGTAATGGAAAGCACTGTGAAAGGAAGTATAACAGCACATGCAGTGACAAAGGAGGGTGATATATTTGATTAGACATCCTACAGATTTCATATTTCGCCATGATACTGTTTGGTTAGAAAAATGGAGTCAATCAATACAAAAAAGAGCTGATTTTGTTGCCTAGTTTTAAAACAGACAATTAAAAAGGGGTCATAATATCATAATCATATCATTCTCATTGCTCTGATGCTCAGAATAATGCTCTTCATTAAACCTAAGGATATATACACTACCAGTTAAAAGTTTAGTCATTGTGACTCATGGGTTGCCTTATTTGTAGCTTAAGGCTTCACTATAGAATAAAAGTGAGGACATCAAACTACACTATAGCTCATGGAATTATACAGTCCACCTTAAAACATCCAGAGTGGACCTTTACAGGAGGATGGACCAGCTTTCCTAACCTGCAGTGGAGCTGATAGAACAGTTTATTACTAAGCAGGTTTGGAGCGATTCTATTGGTCGGTCCATCATGAATATTCACTAACCTGAAAGGAGAACTAGAGCTTTTACTCTGTGCAGAAAAAGAGATTAAAGTTTTTACACCACTAAATATATATTAGAGGTGGAGATATGGAGGAGTATCATACTGTGTACATCAGGAGTATATTGGGTATTAGGATATGGACTGGTTCAGACTCTTATCAGTTGGAGTTATGAGTAAGCCTGTTGAGTCATTAAGATCCGTTTCGTTGGGTGTGTCTAAACTTTTGCCTGGTGCTGTAGCTCCTCCCATATGACCCCCTGTCATTCCTAACCAGCTTATGACATACCGAATCATAAAGCAGTAAATGTGGGCACCAAAATAATTGATTATAGAAAAGATACATACATACAGTTACGTATATGTTCATGTTGATGTTAAGGAATACGTCTGTTATTATGTAAATATTTGAATTGATATTATAATAAAGCATATACGTTATTATTGCTAACCATTCTATTCATTGCTAACATTCCATAATTGATGCAGTTGAGCTGCCGCCATTGATGCAGTCGACCCCTAGTGGGCAGACGTCCTCAGTTCGTAGGTGAACATGTAGCACAGTTACTTTTGTGGTTCACACTCAGGAAAAGGTCATACCCGTTTGTGTGGCACGGAGGAACCCCCCAGGAGGGTGCCCCTTGTTGTAGTAGTGAACACGATATACGAATTGTACGAAAACATCTGCCCGGTGTGTTGCTCCTCGCCTTTTGTTCAGGGGAAATGATGCTTTTCAACAGTCACAGCTATTTATAGTCAGGAATTGGAAGTGCTTGATGCAGGGAGTCGGGAAGGCAATTACAACGGGAAGTGACCCGTGTCCGTGTTTAGAGTTTTTCAAGGCAAGGCGGAGAGGAGTACATCATGCAACAAATGAGTCAAAACAATCCCCCCCAGCAACAAGTGCGTAACCCAAAAGCTCTCTATTGCACCTCCCGAGACTTGGGTTGGAGGGGGGGTGGTCGAGGGGGGCGGGGGGACTGTGGGAGGCGGTCTAGGGTCCAGCGATTAGAGTTCAAGTGTTGTATTCCTAACAGCAACAACACACTCCAAAAACTTCATTAGCAACGAAAGCATACATCTGCTTTTGATCACTGCTGATGGCCCAAAGTCCCCTATGCCATGCTTATGTAATGCCGCACTCCGTGGGTGGTTTCATACACGTGACGGCGATTGATGTTTACCCCTTGCGAATTTTTCATCCTTTATTGTTTTGAAAAATTTCAAACGATGTTACAAGCTCAAAAAATCCGGTTTCTGATTACGCTCCGATCAAGGTAACGCCACGCCAAACCACCAAAATGAATGTGCTGCTGGCCCTGAACACTCCTGAATTAGACAATTGAGCTCCATGAGTTCAACAACCCCCCCACCAGTCCCACCCTACCCAATCGAAGTCGGACCAACTGCCGAGCACCGGGCCTCCCAGAGCACTGAGAACATAAAACCCGTTCTGAGAAACGTACCGAGCGATGGACAGAAGACTTCAGACACTTTCTAATTCAAGCATGGCCATAAAACCAAGGGTCAAACAAACAGTAACACCAGTGGGTGACTGAAAGAAACCTGCCAAATTTTTAAGGGGAGACAGATGGGACTGCGCATGATGTTGTTCCAACAGAGGAACGTGTAATTAGGGAAAATGGCTGCCCGAGAAACAACAGCTCTGACTGGACACAAAGAGAAACAAGCTCTGTTAATTAGATGCCTCCTCGTAAGTTTACGGAGTCTTGGCTACTGTTTATAGGTAGCGTTTCTTTTCCCAGCAGTTCCACGTGAAACGAGTACCGAGAAAAAGCATAACTGAGGCTCCTTCCTGAGTCAAGTAAGGGTCAGGCATCTTCTGTCAAAGCCCCTCATTAGGTACACCTCCTCGTATCTACACTCACTGTCCACTTACCATATAGGAGGACTGTGTTATTCTACAGTTACAGACTGTAGTCCATCTGTTTCTCTGTATACTGTGTTCTTCAGTGGTTAGGACCCCCGCAGGACCACCACAGAGCAGGTATTATGTGGGTGGTGGATCATTCTCAGCACTGCAGCAACACTGACGTGGTGGTGGTGTGTTAGTGTGTTAATGTGGGTGGTGCTGGTGTGAGTGGATCAGATACAGCAGTGCTGCCGGAGTGTTTAGACACTGTGTCCACTCACTGTCCACTCTATTAGACACTCCTACCTTGCTGCACCATCTTGTAGATGTACAGTCAGAGACGATAGGTCATCTGCTGCTGCACAGTGCAGTGTCGGTCAGTACCTAGTCCTTCATCCTCACAGGACGCTGCCCACAGGACTCTGTTGTCTGGATGGTTTTGGTTTGTGGACTAGCCCCGGTCCAGCAGTGACACTGCTGTGTCCAAGCCACTCACATCACCTCAACACACTCCAAAACACCACCACCACTTTAGTGTCACTGCAGTGCTGAGAATGAGTCACCACCCACATCATACCTGCTCTGCGGTGGTCCTGTGGGGGTCCCGAACGTTTAAGAACAGGGTAACACAGTATTTAGAGAAACAGATGGACTACAGCCTGTAGTTGTAGAACTACACAGTCCTCCTATATAGTGACCATGAGTGGAAATAGAAGGTGTACCTAATAAAGTGCCTGGTGAAGGTACAGGAAATATCTATTAGTGTTTGTGCTGCTTTTCCCGTAGACGTCTTCTTCCCCTGAAAATCTTACCAGGGTCTCTGTGGCCCGTAATGAGGCACCCATATCAAATCCTGTTGTAAAACCCAGCTCACTAAACCCAGGCCCAAAACAGGGTCCAAAAATGCTAAACTCCAGCAAGTTGTTTCCTCAATTACTCTTTGCGCCCTCCATGACCCTTTAACGCGGAATCGTGGCCATCAATCACAGCGGTAAGAATATCTTTACAGTGAGCAGATGAAAGGATGTTGACTCTATCTCTTTAAAGTTCAGCACAACTGAATAATTCAGCCACAATAAACAGGCCGGCCTCTTAAAGGAGGCAAATCCAAAGCACATGGATAGTGCTGGGATGAAAGGCGTAAAAACGGGGCTTCGACTGCGTTATAAGATAAAATTATGGTGAACCGATATAAACACCGAAAATAGCGCCATTGCCGACGTGGAGTAGATTGTCCTCCTCTGAAAGGAACCAGGAGGATTATGAGGCGGACATTACTGGCCGAGCCAAACCCTCAGAGAAAAACACTAGCGGCGAAAACCCGAGAGGAACAAAAAACAAAACCCAGCGATCAGCGCTTCTCCAGCCAAGTCCACTGATCGTTAGCAAGGGGGGTGAAATTAAGTGAGCGATGCTTCTGCTTTCCTTTATTAAAGTCAGCAAACTTTAGTGGGGTTTTTATTTTGCCTCGTCTCATTGATCCTTCTCCGAGCGGGAGAAAAGCAGCTGCTGATGCTGGGCCAGGCTTCCAGAAGGTCAGCTTATCAGGGTGAAAACTTGTCAGGAGCATTAAGGGCTTCCAGTTCATCTTCCTCTCTGCTGGCTCAGCAAGACTATCGGACACTGCAACTTAACAAAACACCAGGGATTCTCCGGTTGCTCGGGGATGTTGGAACTGAAGAATCTTTTTTCCATCACCCGTCACAGCTCTCTCCTTTCAGTCTTTGACCGAGCCTCAGTGCTGATTATGAAACAGATAACAGGCAGTCAGAATGTGTCTTCTTTCAGTAGGTCAACATTCGGCAGTCTCTCTGCAGGAAGATCAGATGCATCGCTGTTATTTCAAAGCACTGGTTTTGGATGTCAGTATGTGGCAAGAGTAACAGGCATCCGTTTTGGGCCCTTCCACTGAGAAAGTCTCTCAACTGCTTTGGTTGTATGCCTGTCGGCTTATACGGGATGCTGCATGTGTTAGTAGTTGTAATAAAGCATTATAGAATAATATATTATGGTAGAATAAGCATTATCTAATAAACACTATATTAATAATAATAATAATAAAAACTCTTAATATACGTTATGCATCTACACTGCCTGTCAAAAGTTTAGACATGGCTACTTATAGCAGGTTTCCTTATTTTAGTTTAGAGATGTAGAGATGTGTGTGTGTGTGTGTGTGTGTGTGTGTGTGTGTGTGTATATACAGGGGTTGGACAATAAAACTAAAACACCTGGTTTTAGACCACCATCATTTATTAGTATGGTGTAGGGCCTCCTTTTGCGGCCAATACAGCGTCAGTTGGTCTTGGGAATGACATATACAAGTCCTGCACAGTGGTCAGAGGGAGTTTAAGCCATTCTTCTTGCAGGATAGTGGCCAGGTCACTACGTGATGCTGGTGGAGGTTCGTCCTTCTTGGTGGTATGCTGACATTACCCTGGATACCGTGGCTCTTGATACATCACAAAGACTTGCTGTCTTGGTCACAGATGCGCCAGCAAGACGTGCACCAACAGTTTGTTCTCTTTTGAACTCTGGTATGTCACCCATAATGTTGTGTGCATTGCAGTATTTTGAGCAGAACTGTGCTCTTACCTGCTAACTGAACCTTCACACTCTGCTCTTACTGGTGCAATGTGCAATTAATGAAGATTGGCCACCAGGCTGGTCCAATTTAGCCATGAGACCTCCCACACTAAAATGACATGTGTTTCAGTTTCATTGTCCAACCCCTGTAAATATGTGGGTATATATATATATATATTACACAAAGTTTATTTCTAAGCAGTTTTGGGTCAGTTCTATTGGTCTGTCCATCATGAATGTTGGAACTAGTGGAACCTAAAGGAGGAACTAGCGCTAGTGGCTGCCCCTAACTCTGTCAGACTGTCATGGAGTGACTCAGAATGACAGCGGGTCATCTTCAGTGACGAGTTCCACTTTTGTCTTGGTATAGACGCCAACAAACCTAGATAGATAGACAGTGCAAATTGAGAAGATGGCTATTGTCAGCCATGCAGACAGTGCAAGTACGCAGTAATATAAATAATATAGCAGTGCAAGATATGTAAACATTATTAAACCTGTGTGTCGAGGCACCGTGATCAACACCAAGCTGAACGGTTTGTTGTCACACGCCCCACGACCAGAAGGCCTAGTGTCACTCCAACTCCACCCATACTGCAAAATCTGTAGGAACTGTGTGAGGATATCCAAGCTGTATGGGATGGATTATCACAGGACGCCATTGGGAACCTCTACAACTCCATGCTGAGATGTCTAGCATGTACATTCTTCACATCAAATTTAGATCAAATTAAGCAGCGAGGAGTGACGTGATTACCGTAGAAGAGCAGATGAAACCTTGTAATTTGACCCTCATGCTCAAAATGTCCAGCAACGTTCCTACCTTTCACTAGCTACATGGAAAACAAGGCAAAACGACTTTCAAAGTCATACAGGTAAATTCTGAGCTGGCTGCCTTAGCGATGCTACCTTGCACTTGCACGACTCCCTGGGCCGATGTTTGGGCAACACCGCATTGCAGAATGACTGTTCTTAAAAGAGGTTAGTGGATCTTGTGAGCTGGATGGAAGAACATGGATGTGGGAATGCTTAAGCCACGAGACTAACATTAAACCACAACATACAGCATTAATGCACTGATACTTTTCTGGTGCCCTAAAGCTTCTGTACAGCACTGCGCTTTATGTTACCATGAGTGCGGGAAAAAGGACGGCTCAGCCTGGTGCTGCAGCAAGACCCAGGGCATTACCAGCCACTTGGAATAACAGTGATAGATCTGTATAAACACGATAACGCAGGCCCTCTGGACATTATGTCACCCGAGAGAGGCTTTGGATCAGACCTCCTGCTGCTTTATCACTGAGAAAACACTTATCCAGCTACGTGAGCGGCCTGCTTCGGAAATCTGCTCTCATATATCACGCGATGGTATTTGGCTCGATCCCCGCGGTCATTATTATTGTCCATATTTGATAAAGGAGTCTAGAAAGCGAAATCGGGATCCAAAGGCAGGTTTCACCTGCAAGGCCGTTCAAATCATATAAACCCAGCTACGTCTGATAAGAGTTATTAAATGAATGCATGCTTACCAGGCCCGTATAATGTCTTTTTTGGCAAACAGGGGTGTGTTGTTTTGCTCTGTGTTGTAAAAACAATGTGTCACAATGGACTGAAGCTAGAGCGCAGGGGGAGGTGCTGAGAAAATCTAGCTTTGTGCTAATTGCATTAGCTTTAATGGAGTCATATTTGCCAATCGCGTTGAGCAGAGTTGGTCTTAAACATGCTGTTATATCGAGCATGATGAAATAAACAATTTGAAGCCTAATTCGGTTACGATTAAACTCATCCTCACCCCGAACTCTCATTTCTGATATCCTTACATCATTCTGCACTGATTTATACACGGACAGGGAGTGAGGATGACTAATGCTCTAAGGAGTAGAAGCAGAGTTGCAGCCAAGTTAGTTTATTCCACAAAAATCTGACGGAGATTGGAGTTGCAACAGCGGTTTAGCACTGTCCACATTTGCATAGAAATGAAGAAGAGCATCGAGCGGCTTGGCATCCTCTAATATCTACCCTGAACCCATAAATCAAGTCATGAGATCCGCTGCCAGAACGTAATTGGTCCTCCTTTCCTCTCTTTTCGACGTGCAGTGGTTGCTCTGCAGTCCGGTCGTAGACGTGCACACGCACACACACTCGCACACCTCAGACGTGGCAGTGTGTGTGTGTGTGTGTATGTGTGTGTGTTTGTTTTCTGCCTGCTCCAATAGTGAGGGAGTGCTGACGTGTGTGACGCGAGTGTGTGAAGGCCTGCGGTGTGAGTGTGGCTGCTTCAGTGTTGCGCTCCAAACCCAAGGTGCACGACTGGAATTGTAATAATGCACCTCAGCCGTGTCTCTGCATGTGTATGTGTGTGCATGTGCTCCGGAGTTTACCAGCAAGTTAAAAACAAGGAAACGTTTAGAAAGTCCTTTAAAAAGTAACTCCAGAAAAGATCCGGACAGGTAGGCAGTAGGGCCGGCCCAGTTACTCCAACCACATGCCTGTGACTTGCCTCGTATAGTGAGCGAGTGGTTGTTTTTCTCATGATCGTTGTCTATGGGGAAAATGTATTCTCACTACCCGTCGCTTTATTTCTGCTACTCGTCTCTACCCTCTAAAATCCACACACCACTGCACCAACTGCCCGATAAGGCCAGAAATGTACTTAGTCCTTAGAATGGGACTCTTCGAAGTCCCAACAGCTTCAAACTTGCAGTGCAGTGTCGCTAAAACATCGGCGCAGGGAGGTACGTGGCTGCAATGTAGGATAGCTTAGGCAGCCAGCTCAAAAGGCCTTGTCGCTCTGATCTAGCTCGGCTCATGCAGACCACCAGTGCAGGCAGCCCCAGAGCTTCATCACAGTGACATCTGAACAGCCGGTCCAGGCTTGTAGTTGTGATGTAGCTTCACATAGAGGCCTCATAATGTGACAGAAAGTTATGCTGGTTAAATGAATGAATCTCATGCTAAATCTGTTTGAGGACGCACTTCACGGCAGCCATGACATGCAGCCTCCAGCTTTTTTGGGGACCCCTGGATTAAACTGCATCGTCACCATCATCATCATCGTCTATTTTAATCATATAGAAACTTTCTCAAGCTGAAGGAGAATTTACAACAACGATTAACAACAACACAACCACTATAACCCCTACACACAACGCGGGGGATTCTTACAGACCACGGTTTACAGCCACTAGCTAATCCAGAAAGAACCCTTACTACATAGGAAGTACAGCAACTACAGTGTGTCACACAGGCCGCTGGCTGAGGACGCCTCAAGGGCCAGAACTGTCCTTAGTTCTTGTAATAAGGGAGCCCTGATCACCAGTCCAGGCAGATTCTAAGCTGCAATGCACCGTCGCTCAAACATTTGCCCGGGGAACTGTGTAGTTGCAATGTAGCACTGTCTAGGCAGCCAGCTCAAAAGACCTTGTAGCTCTGATCTAGCTCTACTCATGCAGACCAAACACTACCAGTGCAGGTCATGTAGCTGCAATATAGCTTTGAATAGGGGCCCAATAAGTGTCATACATGGTCACTGAAGCAGCTGGTCCAGACTGCATCCTAGCTGTGATGTAGCGTTGTTTCAGTGG
This sequence comes from Prochilodus magdalenae, assembly GCA_024036415.1. Classification (NCBI taxonomy): domain Eukaryota; kingdom Metazoa; phylum Chordata; class Actinopteri; order Characiformes; family Prochilodontidae; genus Prochilodus; species Prochilodus magdalenae. The sequence continues at coordinate 108,681 of JAMWET010001724.1, read as the reverse complement.
TCCCTTCATAAAACTTCATCATCTTTATCATCATCATCATCATCTCTTGTATACTTATAGCAACTCTCCTATACCTAAGGGTACTTTACAATTGACTAATCGGACACCAAAAAAAAAACAAAAAAACATAAAAACAACAAATAAAACAACACGCCCACCATGACACCACACACACACACACACACAACTTGGTGGGATTCCAGGAGAGCACAGAGTCACTTGGCTTATCCAGACGATGCCCAAGCAGCTATGAAACTGCAATGTAACTTTGAACAGGGGCATCATAAGTGTGACACTCTGTCACTCATGCAGTTTATCCGGGCTGCATCATAACGTTGATGAAGTGTTGCTAAAGTGGCTAGCTAAAGAAGCCTCCTGAAAAAATGTGTAGCTGCTAGATGTGATGGAAAACTCCTCAGCAAGCAAGGAAGCATGAAAACCATACCCACATATATATATATATATATATATATATTAAAACAGCACCAGCTGTTTCACTCCTGTCCCCATCATTGCTCCCTAGCAGCTCCACACAGAGAGTGAAATCATTTCTCACACTGGTGGATGCGTGGGTAGTGTTGCACCCGCAGTAATCCAGCAAATCTACATTGCTAGTAAGTTGTTAGTGTTAACTTGAGGATATGTACATGTGTTGCTTGTGCTGCTCTCTGCTGGGCTGTGGGGTAGTTGGTGCAGTGTTGGTGTCTACTGTCGAGTAGAGTTGTGTAATTATCGGTGACCTGGTGGAAGGTTCCTCCCTGCTGCCACACTCAATAAAGGGCGTTCCCCTAAGTTGCAGTAATAAAACACAATCATGCATCTACTTCTTTGTCAACACAGCACATTTAGCATCAGAAGTGGGTCCACCCCCTAGTGGTCTAAAGGGAAACAGTGCTACCATGAAATCAAAAACTTGCAGCTTGAAAGAATAATTGGCTAATTAAAGTTAATTTACTTCTTTATTCATTTTCATTATGCGTTCTTACTTAGCAGCTTTATAGAAAGTCCAAGTTTAAGCTCCATGTGATCAAACCAGCAGTGACACTGAAAAAGACAAATTCCCAGACCAAGAGGAAGACAGGCTCTCAAGAGGCACAACCATCTAAGAGTTGGCCTTATCATCAGTAGATCACAATTCCGATTCCCGGCTCTCTGGGGACACAGAGTCTAATTGTCCTTTCTGTCTCTGAGTAAGTAGGATGGTCTTCCCTTTCCTTCATCACTGTAGCCAAAGTGGCGTCAATTAGCTACCATAACATAACTGACAGCTAGCATCCTCTTCCAAGGGCGTTGACTCAGAGAGAATCCACTGACATTGCATTAGTGCCATGTTAAGCTGCCCAATGACCTTGTGGTAATGGCATTTCAGAAAGATGAAGTGGGTGTCTTCATGTGTCTCGAAGGAAGCTCATGCTTAGGGTTGCCACCCATCCCATAAAATATGGAACCGTACTTTATTTGGCAATTAAGTGTTTTGTTCTGTTTTTCCGTAAATGTCCGTAAATTTGTTCCGTATTTTCGTAAATGTCCGATAAACATGTCTGTCACATACACCGTCACTGTCACATCACAATCTCCCTCAACCCCTACCCTGCCACCATGTGGTGGGAGAGATTAAACTGACCTGTAATGCATAACACCGCTTTATTACATTTGTTATCTGTTTATTTATTTCTATAGTGCGTACTTACCAAGCAGCTTTACAGATAATCCAAGTTCAAGCTCCATGTGGTCGAACCAACAGCGATATAGGAAAGGATGAACTCCCTAAGAGCAAGAGGAAGACAGGAAGTCAAGGGGCTTTTAAGAAGCACAACCATCTAAGAGTTAGCCTTATCATCAGTAGATCGCAATTCCACTTTCCTGCTATCCATGGGCAGGAGTCTGATTGTCCTCATTGTCTCTGACTAAGTAGGAAGCCTTCCCTTTCCTCCATCACTCAGTGCAATACTAGCCAAAGTGGCAATCATTTAGCACACCTGACAGCTAGCATCCTCCTCCAAGGGCGTTGACTCCGAGAGGGTCCACTGACATTGCATTAGTGCCACATGCTGCCTAGTGACTTTGTGTTAATGGAATTTCCAAAAAATGAAGTGAGTGGCTTCACGTGACTTCCCAGCTTGGTGGCAAGTTATGCGTTAAATGGAAGACCGGAACTCAAAGGGGATTTTAAGAGGCACGACCATCTAAGAGATAGCCTTATCATCAGTACTGCACAATTTCCGATTACCGGATCTCTGGGAAGCAGAAGTCTTAGAGAGTATAATTGTCCTTTCTGCCTTTGGGTTAAGTAGGACAGTCCTCCATTTCCCCTGTCACTCAGTGAGACACTAGCCAAAGTGGCCTTTTGTTAGCTAACATAACACAACTGACAGCTAGCGTCTCACTTCTCCAAGGGCATTGACTCCAGTGGTGCCCTTTGACATTGCATTACTGCTGTATTAAGCTCTCTAGTGACCTTGCGTTAACAGCATTTCAGAAAGATGAGAGGAGGTTGGCCTCGTGTCCTGGAGGAAGTTTATGCCAGCCAAGTACAACAAGTGAATCTTACCGGTGTCTCAAACTAGTACAGTTAAGCACAGTTAGTTCAGTTAAGTATATTTTAATAGCACTAATTGTATATAGTCATCATCAAAAGAATAGTCGCACCCAGAAAGAAGATGCAGCCATCTGCCAGTGGTGTTGGCACTAATCGGATGACTCATGAAAGGCGTCGCTGCTCTCTGAACATCCAAAATCATAGCTGTAGGGTCACTCCGCACATGTTGGACAGTGCTTCGGTTCTTCCTGTCCGTGGTTTGTGTAGGCATCTCAGATCCTTCGTGTCGATGGCGTGTGCCTATGTCTATCCACTGCTGGTAGCATTGTCATGACTGGTATGGCGCGCAGTACATTTATGAGCCCACCCAGCTTCCCGGAGTCCTGTGATACGACCCGTCTCCAACTCTTCTTACTGCTCATTTTGCTTTCAGACACTTGCCTGCAAAGGATTCTACCAACACAACACAGCACAAATCAGAGTGGAAAGAACACACAACAGGATGATCTTATATAGTCTGTCCTGTACAGAGATAAGACCCACCCTTAAACTCAGACAGGCCTGAATCGTCATGATCGTTTGCCTGTCTCACGATGTCCCACCGAGTTTCATTCCTCAGTTGATTCCTTCTAGGTGGAATTTTTGAGTGTATACAAGTAGATTGTAACGTACTAGAAATGGGCTTTAATATGTACTTAAGTATGTCATCACTGTCCAACAAAAAACATGTGTCTCCATTTTTGACTTTTTTATGTATCATTTGATCACAGCAGCTGCTGTTTTACACTGTGTGATTCTTTTTTATAATAAATAAACCAACAGATGTGGCCCAAAATCACTTGGAAAATAGTCTGGACTTACAGTAGAGTTAATGTAACATGGGACACAATGAGGAGACAGGATGCAAGTGCACGTTTTTAATGGAAAACTAATAAGAAAAAAGTAATAAGACCAAAGACACTAGAACAAATACGAATCAAAACAATACCATGGAGCAGGGTTACAAAAACAACTGACAGAGACAAAACACCAAGCAAAAACAAGGGAACAACAGCGAGTAAAAAAAACAACAAGGACTGACGAGGAACACCTGGGAAGGGGCGGAGCTACAAACTAGGGACAGGTGAGGGGCCTGACAAGGGGCAGGAAACAGGAGGAGCAATAACCAAAACAAACAGAAGCACATGGAACAGGACCACAATAACAAAGACGGAAAACCGAGAACATGGGCTAGATAAACAGGGGCTAGACTAGACAGGACGTGACTAACCCTAACCCTAACCCTAACCCTAGTTAAATAAGGTTTTTGCCCTCTCCTGTAAACTTGGCATTTTGGAGATATCATTTTGTATAAGAAGGAAAAAACGTACACTGAATTAGACTTAATTCAAGTATACTGAGTATACTTCCTTGAACTTATACTTAATGTACTGAAAGTGTGTTATTTGTTATACTATGTAATTAGTATGCTAAATATAATCCTTAGTGCTAGTAAACACAGACTTCACTATACTTAACTACTATTTTGAGAGACCTCTTAGATTCATTTAGAGATACTTAAGAGCATATTAAAGTACATTTCTAGTACAACAGAATATCCTTAGAAATATATTTACTTAGTATGCTTCTATTAAGTACACTAAAGTACTACTGAGGTAATATATTTACATGTATTGATTTTACAAATATATTTTAATATTTAGCAAACAAAACAATAATGTGCTTGAAATGTGCTTGCTGTTACTAAAGCACATTTTTAGTACAGTAAAATATAGCTGTAGTGGTGTCCCGTAATAGTACAGTTAAGTACAATAAGTTCTATTTAGGCATAGTTTAAACAGAAATATATATATATATATATAAAACATACATATAACATATATATATATATAACATACTAAGTACATATATAGTTTACTGAAATTGCACACTTTTGGTACAGAACGTTAAATAGTTATATTTCAGTTAAGTACACTTCAGTGCATTTTTCTTCTCCTAGGATTCCAGTTTGATAGCAATGTGTGGTCGGAGGGAGCCAGATGGTGGGTGGAACTGGGCAAACCCGCTAACAAAACAGAAGTGGAGCTCATCCTCTTCTGGTCGACACCTCCTGGCATAACAATAACAGTATGCACTGCTAATGCTAAACGGTGCCCTGAAAATGAAATGAATGGAATTCTCCCAGATTAAAAAATAAAGTTTATTACTTATTCCAGCTTATTACTGAACAGAAATACAGTCTGGCCTGTTTCAGTGAGGCTGTCTGCGTGCATGTAGTCCTGCATCGTGCATCCATCTGCTAATGTCGCTGGCACTAACAGGACAACTCGTGAAGGGCTTCACTGCTCGCTGAATGTCTGCAGATGTGGCGGTTTGGTCAGGTACAGCGATAAGGCATGTCCTTCCTTACGTCACATGTGTGTTGAGTGTGAAACTTGAATCATTTGCAGGTCCCACCATGTCAAACCCACCCAGCAAGTTAATTCCACTTACAGTACAGTTAAATACGGTTATTGGGCTCTCCTGTAAATTTGGAGAATGACTGAATGACTGAAAGTGTGCTATTTTCATGAACTAACTATATACTCATTATGCTAAATATAATTAGTGCTATTAAATCCTTAGGGCTGGATCTATCTCTTTAGATCAGATATAGATGTATAGCAGAGCTTCATATGACATGCATGACTGTAATGTGATTAGACTGGCAGTAATGTGTTACGCCACTCCATTACATTACTGTAACACATGACTTCGTACCGCACTACTTACATTGTTACTACAACGAACAAATCCTAAACGACCATCATTCCCTCTTCAGCTCATGGCTGATCTATAATGTTCACCAGTTGCTGGGCTATGGGAAGGGAAACAATGTGCTTTGCTGTGCTAAGGCCATGGGAGATGGAGGGAGGGGAGGGGGTCAAAGAAAGACTTTCTGGCCTAATAGGAAAAGTTGTTTACAATTTAACAACCATCAAGGCCAAGGAAAGAAAACTCTAAACATCTGAGTCTTTTCTTTTCTCTTCCCCCCAGTGCAACTGCTCGTTCCATATTTGGTGTCTTTTAACAACCTTGGAGAAGCAATTAAAATGTTTGTTTAGCCACTCAGAGTTTAACTATGAGAGAGCAGTTATTATTTTCTCATTGTAAAGTTGGCCGTTGTGATTGGACTTGCTTGGTGAAGGTTTTAACCCCTTACACTCCTAAGACCCATATGTGGACCTCAGGGGAGTTTCGGAACGCTTGTGGAATTCATCTCGGGCCCATCTCCACAAACCATAATCATATGAGAAATTATTTTGGCCAATAAATCATAGAAATATCTATTTGAACAAATAAGGAAAAAGGAAATAGAGCCAACTAACCCAAACAGCCTCTTTATTAGGTACACCTCCTTATATCTACATTCATTGTCCATTTTATCAGCTCCACTGACCATATGGTAGCACTGCATGCTGTGTTACCCTGTTCTTTAATGGTCAGGACCCCCACAGGACCTCCACAGAGCAGGTATGATGTGGGGGGGTGGATCATTCTCAGCACTGCAGTGACACTGGCATGGTGGTGGTGTGGTAGTGTGTGTTGTGCTGGTGTGAGGGGATCAGACACAGCAGTGCTGCTGGACACCTCTGAGTCTCTGCTGGACTGAGAATTGTCCACCAACCAAAACTATCCAGGCAACAGTGTCCTATGGGCAGGGTCCTGTGGCCACTGATGAAGGTGCTGTTCAGCAGCAGATGAGCTATCATCTATGACTGTACATCTACAAGGTGGACCAGCAGGTAGGAGTGTCTAATAGAGTGGACAGTGAGCGGACACAGTGTCTAAACACTCCAGCAGCCCTGCTGTGTCTGATCCACTCACACCAGCACCACACACACTATCACACCACCACCACGTCAGTGTCACTGCAGTGCTGAGAATGATCCACCACCCACGTAATACCTGCTCTCTGGTGGTCCTGTAGGTGGTCCTGACCATTGAAGAACAGCGTAATAAAGTACACACGTCAGTGGAGCTGATAAAATGGACTATGAAGGTAGATACAAGGAGGTGTACCTAATGAAGTGGCTGGTCTGTGTATATGATGATGGCCCTGCTGATGCCCCAGAATGCCTCTGTATAGCAACTGAAACATAGTAGACAAACAATGTAGAGACAGACGGAATTATCTTAGCGGCATAATGCATATCTTTTAAAAGTCAGCTAATTAGAAAACAACATTTTAACAATGTGACTCTAATCTGAGCCAAGTCCAACAGGAAATAATAAGATTGTACTACTTTAATTGAATGCAGTTAACTTTTTATGTATCCTGATTATGTAAGAGTGGGACAAGTAAAGAGTTTCCACTCAACTCTGGGAATAAATGACAATGCAAAAAAAAAGCTCTTGTGAAAATGTGCCAAAATGTGTCAATGCTCGGCCAAAGGGGAAAGAGGTTTCAGGTATTCTATGTGTCATGCGTCTGAAAATGAGGACGCGACGCGCGCAGAGCCACAGTAACTGAAAGTTTATTAGTTCCCAAGCCGGGTCTGGCGAAACAGAATACAATCAGGAAGTGAACTGGAGAAGGTACCGAAGGACAGGGTGAGGGTCAACAGCCAGAGCTCACCGGGGGAAAAATCAAGAAAGCCGATAAGGGGTGCGTCAGGAGGGAAAGCCAAAGGACAAAAACGAGGTCGATCACTGCGAGGAAAGACAACAGGTTAGATAAGGCTCAGATTTGCAAATGAGACTGGCAAAGCTTCGCGTTGAATGCACGTGCTTGAGTGGCCTATTAACGCCAGTGCCAGCTGGCCGCAATCAATAGACGGGCGAATCAGAACGCGTGGGATAGGAGGGGTAGGAGAGTGTGGGCGTGACGTCATTGGACGGTGCACCCCGGGAACTGGAGTTCGGAGGAGCGGAGGCAGGCAGACCCAGAGACGTGACACTATGGTATATTAACCAAATTATTAATTATTAATTATTAACTTCATGATTCATACTGTTAGAGCCAGCACCATTGGCAGACGGCTGCACCATGCATGACTACATGCACACAGACCGCTACCAAAGACTACAATGGTGTCGTCCAGACTGTCATGGAGGGACTCAGAATGGCTTCGGGTCATCTCCAGTGACGCGTCCTGCTTTTGTCTTGGTGGGGACGGCCAACATATCCGTGTGTGGAGGCACCGTGGTCAGCACCAAGCTAAACGGTTTGTTGTCACTCGTCCAGAAGGTCTGTGGTCACTCCATCTCCACCCCTACCGCACCATCTGCAGGAGCTGTGTGAGAATATTCAAGCTGCATGAGATGGATTATCACAGGGCACCATTAGGAACCTCCACAAACATCTGTCATGTTGTGTTAATAAACATGGTGACCCAATATCATACTAAGAGACACTACTTCTGTATGTGTAGCTCAATAAACTGCTGTTTTGATGATGAATATAGATTCATAGCAGTTGCCGAATAATCCACTACAGTTAATAAGTAGAACTTTAATAACAGGTATTCAGTTCAAGCTGTTCACTTCCACAAGCAGCCCAACGCTTGTCCCAGCTCCTCTGGGTACCATAGACTGAACCCACTAGGGGGGACAGTAAGGATGGGTTTTAGAAGAAGGCTGAGGATGTTTGTACTCAAGCATGTGTGGGTGAAAGAGCGTTTCAGCACAAGCCATTTCATGACTAACTTTCTGCAGAGCAAGCAAATGGAAAACACATTGAATAGAAACCAGAATGGAAAAAAGCTTTGTGCAAAGTCCGCAGACAAAAAGAGAAAAAAACGACCATCTGAAAACACTGACAAGACAATGGTCATGGACCTCTGTCCGCCAGAAGTGTCCGTTTATGACCGGGGAGGAACAGAGACGTCATAACAAAGTGCTTCCCGGAGGAGGCTCCTCATTATGGTTATCGTGAAGTCTCATGTCAGTGTCAGTGGTGAGTGAGCATGAGCACGTCTTCGGCACCACACTGGGGTGTCACATCACGTCCCACCTGCCTTCTGGGGTCAGCTGACCTTTCATGCCTCATGGCCAGTGCTGCCAGAGAGGCATAACAGGCTGATCTGAGGTCAGTGTTAAGGTGTTCTCTCTTACGGGAATGTAACTCCTGGCAGTGGAGCAGTGACAGGCCTTTGCCAGTGCATTAGAGAGCCTTGTGCAGACCCCAAAACCTGGCCCCCCCACCCCGACCCCCAACTGGGGCCTAGATTTTATACTGGATGTGAAATCAGGCCCTGCATATGTGTTGACAAGTTGTAAAGCGAGATCCAAATGAAATCATTTGCTTCCCCCCACTCACCACTCCGCTCAGTGGCTGCGGTTTCATTAACATTGCGGTTACGTTCTGGGACGTCGCTTTTGTTAGCCCCCCTGGGTCAGTCGTGTCAGACAGGCCCAGAGCGCCTCTTCATACATTAGGGTTTCGTTTTTTTCGGACTCATAGCTTATTGAAAGAATTGAAATCCTAAATTCCAGACATTCAACTAATACCATGTTTGGAAGAAGCTCTTTGAATGTGATGGGAAGTTGTTGCTGGGCGTAAGCCCTTATTATGTGGAGAGTGTCCAAGCATTCTGTGGATTTTTGCCATGTTTGTCATTTCTGGCATCCAAACAAGCAGAAAATATCACAAGTGCTGACTTGAACCTGTCATTACAGTCATTAAACTGAATGGAGCTCGGTAGAAATAGACAATCATCTTCCCTACAAGGAAAATATACAGAGGAAGTTGAGTGTTTGGTTATCGGAAAGGATAAGAGTTTTTGTTGTTGTTATTTTGTTTGATTGTTGCCTAGTTGACCAAACCTAAGGGGGTCACGTTTAACCTCTCAGTCACACCTCTGTGAAGATCTGTCCTGGATGTTGATTTTGTATGCTAACAACCAATGCTCTCCATTAGCCATCTCAGTGGGGTGGGCAGGGTTAGAGATATGGCCATTATGCAGTAGCCCAGAGCAGTGGCTGCAGTGAAGCACAGAACAGGATCACCGTGGGAAACAAGAACCTGTCTCAAGGTGGCACAGGCAGTCGTGAACCTGGTGGTGGGGAAACCAGACTTGTGACTGGAGGGTCACCGGTTTGATTCCCTGAACCGACAGGACATGACTGAAGTGCGTTTGAGCAGGGCACCTAACCCCCAACTGCTATAGTTAGGGCTGCCCATTGCTCTGGGCAAGTGTGCTTACTACACTCTAGCGTGTGGGGGTGTTTCACTTTATGGATGGGTCAAATGCAGAAGACACTTTGTTCTGTGTCTGAAGCATAATTGGCAAATAGTTCTGAACTCTAAAAACGGGAGAGCAGATGGAAATTAGGTGCCTTGCTTAAGGGTTTCTTAGTTGTGTCCTGTTGGTTCAGGGAATTGAAGCAGCAAACTTCCCATCACAGGGCTGGTTCCCCAACCTCCACCGCACGACTCCCCACATCACGTTTTAAATATCGGTAAACACACTGGGCACGTGGGGAGTCTACACCCCTCTCAGCGCACTTACCTTGGACTGTCCTGGGCTACGCCTGCTTTACTCTGAGACCCTTTGGGACTCCCATATATACCCCTTTGTTTGCGTTGTCTGTTTGCCACATCTCTGGGTTACCTACCTGAGTTGTGCTTCTTTTGTGTTTTTGACCTTTGTTGTTGTCTACAGCTTTTGTGTCTGATGTTGCACTGTCATGTTTTGACCCCAAGGTCACTCCATGCATTCAACCAGGTGTTATTTTTTTTTATTTTTTATTTTTTTACAGACTTCTTTTGAGGCAGTTTCACAAAGAAGACCCACCAAATGGTAGGCTATTTTAATTTAATTTATTTTCATATTTTTTACTCTTTAATCTAATAATTTTAACCTTTAATCCCTTACATCTGAGTGTAACAAACATTTTAAGGGTGTACAATGACAGTTAAGTTGCCAGTTGTGAACTGGCAAGGAAATGCGGTTTGTTTGCTATGACTTCTTTTAGTAGCTATAATAATAATAATAACAATAATAGCAATTATTACTCTAGTAAGATGACGGTGTTCCTAGACTTGTAAGGGTTAACGATCTCCCATCAGCACTGTAGGCAACGGCCAAGCGCTCAGACTAACACTTGTACATCACAGTCCTTTAGTCTGGAGTTGCTTAGTGACAGCATTCCCAGAGGAGCAGAGGCGATGCGTTTGGGGGTGCACATCGAGTCACAGCCGACCCTGCTCCTCTTCCTGTTGATCCCATGTCGGATTCCTGACCCACTGCTTCCCACGTCGACACAAATACGCGCAGAGTCATGTGACATCCTGTGTGGAAGTGTCAAACAATAATGAACACGTACATCAAGATTCGGGAACTCTCTGAACACCGGAGTCACACCTCAGACAGTACATGATGAGGCCTGAGAGCTTGTTCCCATCACCCCGAGCAGCAGCCGGAGTTTCATCATACACTCCATGAAGCACTTTTCTTTAGACAGCCTGGCTGGAGCTTCAGCGCTGCTGTTTCCAGTGGCGGCTAAAAAGGCTTTATGGTACTCATCCATTTTACTTGCTTAGATCTGTAGGTTCTATCTGTCTTCAGTGTGCCCTGAATGGACATAAGGATTTTGTCAGCAAGTTGAACCCAGCGATATGCGCATGTGCTGGGAGGTGTAATGTAAAGAAAAGTAGATTCATAAAATTCGTCAAATTCAAAATGTGATTGGCTGATTCCATATGTGTCCCAGGAACTCTTCAGAGAAGTTTTTCAATCACGTCCAATCATTTTAGGGTGCCTTTAGCCCAATAATGAAGAAGCAACTGAGATCACCATACGGCCTTGTCTAATTCTACAGGGGCTGGAATCCACAGTACTGGCCATCACTAATGATGTGATACAGCCGTAACTGTAATGACAGGAAGTTGCCTGCTAAAGTTGAAGATCCTCAAAAACATAAACTACAGAATGAGTTTAAACATAAACTGCATAATAATAATAATACTAATACTAATACTAATAATAATAATAATAATAATAATAATAATAATAATAATAATAATAATAATAATAATAATAATAACAATAATAATAATAATAATATAGGAATAATAATAATAATAATAATAATAATAATAATAATAATAATAATAACTATAATAATAATAATAATAATAATAATAATAATAATAATAACGCTATCAATATTATTTAATAATCGAATTATTCATTCATTGATTTATCTATTCATTCATTAATCATCTGAATTGCTGGGTCCTCCTGTGTCATAGGGGGTACTGGAGCCTATCCCAGTGCTAATAGGCAGAAGGCAGGAAACACCCTGGACAGGCTGCAAGACCGTCGCAGGCCAAACACACAAACATACAGATTCACACAACCCCTCACACCTAGGGGGACAATTTAGCATCTCCAATTGGCTTGTCTTTGGAGGAAACAGGAGCACTTGGAGGGAACCCACACAGAAATGGAGAGAACATGCAAGCTCCACACAGCAAGGACCCAGGGAATCGAACCCAGGCCTGTCTTGCTGTGAGTGCTACCCACCTATAAGGATCATTATTAGGAAACAGGGCACTAAGGTGTCTGCACAGTCTTACACATTCCCACTATCCGTATGAGGAGCCGATCAGGAAGTGACAAAACCAGCCTCACCTAGTCCCCATTAGGAACAGAAGGATGACTGGCTTCAGTTTATTATACACTGTCAATGAATGCACAGCCTTTAGTTCAGCTCCTAAGGGCGGAACCAAAGTTCGCTTGACTGTGTCCACCAGGAAACAACTAAGAGAAAAAATATTGATAATATTTTTAAAAAAACATTATCATTTCCGAAATACCTTATTTACAGAAACGACGAGGCCTTCTTCAGTGGCCCAGAAGGTTGTGAGGGTTCCCCTCTGTTGTTCTCATTACAGCTGCATTGCCATGTGTCATTGCCATATGAATACGATCTTGGAAAACTTATATAAACAACTTAGATATGATTTGAAACTTGTGCTAACATCTGTCTGACATCAAGGCAAATCTCTGATGTGCTTCGGCTCCTAACGAACAGGTCCTACTATGGGTGCGAACGGGAAAACCTGTTTTCCCTTTAATGCCGTAATTGCATGGGTTCTGCTACCAGTAACACCTTTTTAATGCGTTTTCATGGCTGTGTTGGTTTCTGTGTTTGTTGCCGGTGTTGACGGTTTCAGCCCCATCCCGCAGCCCTCAACTGCCCGATGACTGGGTTGCAGTTAGCACATTGCACAATCCTCCAAAAACGTGTTAAATAACAGCGTTGGAGCCGGAGCTGTTATGCTTCGGCAAACATTAGACTTTCTCTCGAGCAATTAACTGCTAAGACCTGCCAAGATAAACAGGCGAGGACTTGATTTGTTTATGGTAGTAGCAGTTTCTTTCTCTCTCTCTCTCTCTTTCTCTCTCTCCTTCCCTTTCTTTCTCCCTCTCTCAGAACTAAGCAAATGGAGGGACTCTGTGGTGTGACTATCCATCCTGTGTGATTTTCCTAAATCCACCCTGGACCACGGACACCAAACAATAATACCGAGAAGCACAAACAACTACTGCGCACTGCGGACTTAACACAGGCCTTAACACGGGCCTCTTTGAATCTCCCTTTAGGCCACACATAGAGTTCTCAGCAGTTCCTATCTGATACCGTTGCCACGGGTTCGGTGCGCTCTTCGTGCAGACCGCTCGCTTTCCTCCGATGAAACCTAATGAAGAGTGTTTGCTGGTTTGCTGTAAGTTATTATATTATTTTGCAACCTTCACGCCACACGGCTTCTTTTTAGGAGCGGGACATACAAAAGCATTTGCAGTGTCATTATGGCTTGCAAATACTTTCAGCAATTCTTTGCGAGCCTCTCTGTAAGCAACCCATTGTGCTCCTCCAGCAATGCTTCTTCACCACATGTAATTAATCTACTCTTCAGCTTTTGGAGAAATGGATTTAGTTAGATATTGTTTTGACATATTTGGGCAATAAAACACTTGCTTTCTATCCCTTTTGGTATGTTTAAAAGAGGAGAAGGCCCCATCTGCACGTACCTGGATATTTCAGAATGTGTTTTTGTGTGTGTGTGTGTGTGTGTATGCGTGTGTTTGTGGGTGTGTGTGTATGTGTGCGTTTGTGTGTGTATGTGTGCGTTTGTGTGTGTGTGTATGTCTCTGTGTGTGTGTGTCTCTGTGTGTGTGTCTGTGTGTGTGGATGTGTGTGGGTGTGTGTTTGTGTGTGTGCCTGTGCGCATTTGTATGTATGTGTGTTGTGTGTGTTTGTATGTGTTTGTATGTGTGTGTGTGTGTGTGTGTGTGTGTGCATCTGTGTGTGTGTGTCTGTTTGTGTGTGTGTGTGTGTGTGTGTGTCTGTTTGTGTGTGTTGTGTGTATGTGTGTGTGTCTGTGTGTGTGTGTGTGGGTGTGTGTGTGTGTGTTGTGTGTGTGCCTGTGTGTGTACATGTGTATGTGTGTGCGTTTGTGTGTGGGTGTGTTTGTGTGTGTGTCTGTGTTAGACAACGTGTGTGTGTGTGTTTGTATGTGTGTGTGTGTGTGTCTGTGTGTGTGTCTGTTTGTATGTGTTATGTGTGTTGTGTGTATGTGTGTGTGTCTGTGTGTGTGTGTGGGTGGGTGTGTCTGTGTGTGTGTGTCTGTGTGTGTGTGTTTGTGTATGTGTGTGTTGTGTGTGTGTGTGTACGTGTGTGTGTGTGTGTGTGTGTGTGTGTGTGTTTGTGTGTGTGTGTGTGTGTGTGTGTGTGTGTGTGTGTGTGTGTGTGTGTTTGTGTGTCTGTTTGTATGTGTTATGTGTGTTGTGTGTATGTGTGTGTGTTTGTGTATGTGTTTGTTGTGTGCGTGTGTGTGGGTGTGTCTGTGTATGTGTGTGTACGTGTGTGTGTGTGTTTGTATGTGTGTGTGCGTCTGTGTGTGTGTGTGTGTGTGTGTCTGTTTGTGTGTGTGTGTGTCTGTCTGTGTGTGTAAGTGTGTGTGTGTGTGTGTTTGTGTGTCTGTTTGTATGTGTTATGTGTGTTGTGTGTATGTGTGTGTGTTTGTGTATGTGTGTGTTGTGTGCGTGTGTGTGGGTGTGTCTGTGTGTGTTGTGTCTGTGTGTCTGTGTGTGTACGTGTGTGTGTCTCTGTTCTCAGTTTCTCTGTTCTCAAAAATTGGGGTGTTTTTGAAATCCACTTTGTCTGTATTTCTCGTCTGGAGGGGTAAATTGAAGCTTTTGGAAAACGCTGACATCACTTGTCAGCTTGAGCATGCCTGCAGCTGTTTACATCTAGTGGGCATGCAGAGCTCTGTGTGAAATATGGCTGATGACTGGGTTGTTTTTGTATGCTTAGCAATTATGGGTGATCCGAGGCCGATAACAAGCTTATAATTTAGATTAACTTAACATTTTTCATCAAATTATAGTGTGGATGCATCAGAGTCCCTACTTAGTTGGGACTGAATAGGAAAAAAACCTAAATATACCTCAATGTTTCCAAATACATGTAATCAGATCATCATCAAAGGGGGCTTATTATGCCTTTCTCTTTTTTCCCTTTCATTTAGCATGTAGAAAGCCCAAAGCACATGCCAGCAGGAGAAACTCTCTCCCACAGAATCCTCTTTTCTCAGCTGTTTGAAATACCTTGTTGGAATTCCACCCCTTTTTTCTGTTACAAGGTGACATCATCTCGTAGCACAGTCCTTATTGGCTGATTACAGGCAGGCTTAACTCACCCTCTCACAACATACATCAACTACTGAAGGCTTAAACAGTTTGTTTGCATTGTAGCCATGTAGAACTTTTAGCAGGATACTCTGGTGTTTGACCACTCAGTACAGAGTGGGAGGCGGGGCTTAGAGACTTGAGGATTTTTCTCAGTGTGAGACAACAATTACAGGGGTCGGACAATGAAACTGAAACACCTGTCATTTTAGTGTGGGAGGTCTCATGGCTAAATTGGACCAGCCTGGTGGCCAATCTTCATTAATTGCACATTGCACCAGTAAGAGCAGAGTGTGAAGGTTCAGTTAGCAGGTAAGAGCACAGTTCTGCTCCAAATACTGCAATGCACACAACATTATGGGTGACAGTTCAAAAGAGGACAAACTGTTGGTGCACATCTTGCTGGCGCATCTGTGACCAAGACAGCAAGTCTTTGTGATGTATCAAGAGCCACGGTATCCAGGGTAATGTCAGCATACCACCAAGAAGGACGAACATCCACCAGCATCACCTGGCCACTATCCTGCAAGAAGAATGGCTTAAACTCCCTCTGACCACTGTGCAGGACGCAGTATATGTCATTCCCAAGACCAACTGACGCTGTATTGGCCGCAAAAGGAGGCCCTACACCATACTAATAAATGATTGTGGTCTAAAACCAGGTGTTTCAGTTTCATTGTCCAACCCCTGTAGATCTAGCTGACCACCAAAAAATAAACAACACTGGTTGTGTAAACAGACATTTCTTTAAAAACTAAGAAACTTTGTTTTTAAAGACGTCCATTTACCTGTGGACAAGGTCGCCTTCTGGTCACCGATTTGCAATACAGCATCGTAAAAAAAGGCATTCAGGACAAAACTGTGTCTTCGTTGCATAGCAACATCTAATACAACTAACCGGCTAGCACTCTTAGCCAGACACAGTTATGTCCAAGCATACCATCACTGTCCAAAAAAAAAACATGTCCATTTTTGTTGTTTATTTATCATTTGAATACAGCAGCTGCCGTTTACACTGTGTGAAAATATCTTGATGAATGGACCAACAGAAACGACGCAAAATTATTCAGAAAAAAAAAGTCTGGTTCCATTGACTTACATTATAAATGAATCAGGTTTTGCCCTCTCCTGTAAAGTTACCATTTTGGAGATACATGTTTTTCTTAAGACATGATATGTCACATTTTGTTAATATCATTGAGTTACCCGCCTCATTACAGCAAGTCACCACAACGGTGGGACATGAGGCCACCCCCATATCTTATAGGAGCAGTAACTTCAAGCCTACATTCCCCCCCAAAACGTCAGTTGTATGGGAACAATGAGGCCAAGCCATCACCAGCATGGCTCCTGTGGGAATAATTGTTTAAGGCCACGATCCAGTGAGCATTGTGGTTATAAGAGGAATCGACCTGGGACCACTACAGAAAGCATCTGTTCCCTGCCACTAGCCCATCTCAACCCCCCCAACCCAAGCAGCAGTCCTGCCGCTTGCAGCAGAAGCCAAGCAGCTACCATCACTAACAATGGATCACGTTCAAGGATATGCACAATAAGTATTTTCCAAAACACCGGGTGAGAGAGCTTGATTTCCGATTTCACTTGTCCATGTATTTTTATTTGCCACAGCTTGCCTCAGATGGTCAACAGAGTTCTGGCAAACGCACCATGTTTCCCTTGTTTTTGCAGAATAGCATGTATTCACGCTTTTGTGTCCTTGTCTGGTAAACACAGGAAAGTTCAGCTTTGAATTTCAGTTCAAAGTCAGAGACTCTGGGAAACTTGCAGGACAAAACAGCTTTTTTCATCCCCCCACTCTTTTAACCGAGACCCTCGACATGGACAATAACGCCAACTCGCTACAGCTTCACAAGGAAAAGTTGCTTATCTCAGTATAGAGACAAATTGGTGACATATCCCTTTAACCTAAACATAAACACGGCCGATAAGCTGTCTGGGCCGACATCCTTCATATAGTTGCATAAGACGAGCACACAGAAACATTCACTCCTGTCCTCCCCACAGGACCGCATGGTAATTAGTGTGGATTAGCTGAAAAACAGAGGAAGGCATTTGACTTCTCTCAAGAATGCCCTGTCTGACGCTGCCTCTCTCCCCAATTAACGTCTGTGCGTCTCTCCTCTGTGAAGTCAGCGCCTTGCTTGGCCTTACAAAGGAGCTTTTAAAGAGCTGCAAAGGCTCAGAGCACCATGTGAGGCGCATGAAGTGTCTATTATGAGGCAGAAGAGTTATAGCCAGTTTGTTTTAAACAGGGATAAAGGTCTTCGAACACCCCCCTCCCACATTGCTGCCCTCCCCGCACCACCTCCTCCCGTCCTCCCAAGACTCGCTTTCAAAATTGCTTAGCGTCTGCTGCACTGTTTCTTTTAGGAGGGAGGCAGAGGACTTTTTTAATGAATAGCTTCAGCATGACTGAGCTTTTAACTGTGTAAAACCAGCGCTCGTTATAGGAGTGGAACCGTGTACAATCTATGGGTTTGGAGTTATGTGCTTTAGGTATACATGCAATACCTAACCTAAGTAGAAAGACTGGCTGGTTGAGTTGGTGCCATGGTAATTTGGTGCTGTTGGATTGGTGCTATATAAGTGGTGGTAATTTGGTGCTGTTGGTATGGTGCTATATACGTAGTGGTAATTTGGTGCTGTTGGATTGGTGCTATATAAGTGGTGGTAATTTGGTGCTGTTGGTATGGTGCTATATACGTAGTGGTAATTTGGTGCTGTTGGATTGGTGCTATATAAGGTGCTATATACGTTGGATGGTAATTTAAGTGATGGTAATTTGGTGCTGTTGGGTTGGTGCTATATAAGTGGTGGTAATTTGGTGCTGTTGGATTGGTACTATATAAGTGATGGTAATTTGGTGCTGTTGAATTGGTGCTATGTATGTGGTGATAATTTGGTGCTGTTTGATTGGTGCTCTATAAGTGATGGTAATTTGGTGCTGTTGGATAGGTGCTATATAAGTGATGGTAATTTGGTGCTGTTGGGTTGGTGCTATATAAGTGGTGGTAATTTGGTGCTGTTGGATTGGTGCTATATAAGTGGTGGTAATTTGGTGCTGTTGGATTGGTACTATATAAGTGGTGGTAATTTGGTGCTGTTGGATTGGTACTATATAAGTGGTGGTAATTTGGTGCTGTTGGATTGGTGCTATATAAGTGGTGGTAATTTGGTGCTGTTGGATTGGTACTATATAAGTGATGGTAATTTGGTGCTGTTGGATTGGTGCTATATAAGTGGTGGTAATTTGGTGCTGTTGGATTGGTGCTCTATAAGTGGTGGTAATTTGGTGCTGTTGGGTTGGTGCTATGTAAGTGATGGTAATTTGGTGCTGTTGGATTGGTGCTATATAAGTGTTGGTAATTTGGTGCTGTTGGTATGGTGCTATATAAGTGGTGGTAATTTGGTGCTGTTGGGATGGTGCTATATACGGTGCTATATACGCTAGTTGGATGGTAATTTGGTGCTGTTGGTATGGTGCTATATACGTAGTGGTAATTTGGTGCTGTTGGATTGGTGCTATATAAGTGGTGGTAATTTGGTGCTGTTGGTATGGTGCTATATACGTGGTGATAATTTGGTGCTGTTGGTATGGTGCTCTATAAGTGATGGTAATTTGGTGCTGTTGGGTTGGTGCTATATAAGTGATGGTAATTTGGTGCTGTTGGTATGGTGCTCTATAAGTGATGGTAATTTGGTGCTGTTGGGTTGGTGCTATATACGTAGTGGTAATTTGGTGCTGTTGGATTGGTGCTATATAAGTGGTGGTAAATTGGTGCTATTGGATTGGTGCTATATAAGTGGTGGTAATTTGGTGCTGTTGGATTGGTGCTATATACGTAGTGGTAATTTGGTGCTGTTGGATTGGTGCTATATAAGTGGTGGTAAATTGGTGCTATTGGATTGGTGCTATATAAGTGGTGGTAATTTGGTGCTGTTGGATTGGTGCTACATAAGTGGTGGTAATTTGGTGCTGTTGGATTGGTGCTCTATAAGTGATGGTAATTTGGTGCTGTTGGCTTGGTGCTATATAAGTGATGGTAATTTGGTGCTGTTGGATTGGTGCTCTATAAGTAGTGGTAATTTGGTGCTGTTGGATTGGTGCTCTATAAGTGATGGTAATTTGGTGCTGTTGGATTGGTGCTATATAAGTGATGGTAATTTGGTGCTGTTGGATTGATGCTATATAAGTGATGGTAATTTGGTGCTGTTGGGTTGGTGCTATATAAGTGATGGTTATTTGGTGCTGTTGGATTGGTGCTATATAAGTGGTGGTAATTTGGTGCTGTTGGATTGGTGCTCTATAAGTGGTGGTAGTTTGGTGCTGTTGGATTGGTGCTATATACGTAGTGGTAATCTGGTTTTGTTGGATTGGTACTATATAAGTGATGGTAATTTGGTGCTGTTGGATTGGTGCTATATAAGTGATGGTAATTTGGTGCTGTTGGATTGGTGCTATATAAGTGATGGTAATTTGGTGCTGTTGGATTGGTACTATATAAGTGGTGGTAATTTGGTGCTGTTGGATTGGTGCTATATACGTAGTGGTAATTTGGTGCTGTTGGATTGGTACTATATAAGTGATGGTAATTTGGTTTTGTTGGATTGGTGCTATATAAGTGGTGGTAATTTGGTGCTGTTGGATTGGTGCTCTATAAGTGGTGGTAATTTGGTGCTGTTGGATTGGTACTATATAAGTGATGGTAATTTGGTGCTGTTGGATTGGTGCTATATAAGTGATGGTAATTTGGTGCTGTTGGATTGGTGCTCTATAAGTGGTGGTAATTTGGTGCTGTTGGGTTGGTGCTATGTAAGTGATGGTAATTTGGTGCTGTTGGGTTGGTGCTATGTAAGTGATGGTAATTTGGTGCTGTTGGATTGGTGCTATATAAGTGTTGGTAATTTGGTGCTGTTGGATTGGTACTATCTTGAATTTCTTGAATTTCCCTCTGGGATCAATAAAGTATCTATCTATCTATCTATCTAGATTGGTGCTATGTAAGTGGTGGTAATGGTGTGGAATAGTCAACATCTGCTTTGGACTAATTTTCTACTCATGGACCGAGACATTCACTGCACTGTACTTCTCAATCTATGGACCCCTGTCACAAACACCCCATAGGCATTTATAGCCTCATCATTCTTGTGCAGCGCCATCTGCAGGAGCCTGAAATTAAAACTTAGAAATCTTTTGCTTGTGTGGCTTCTGATAATTAGTTCAGAAAAGTCCACCAATTAAAAAAGCACAGTTCTGTGTCAGTTTTGTACATTCTTTTTAAATTGGCTTTGTTAGCTTTATTTAGGAGACAGGAGAAGGAAAAGTACCTTTACTGCACTTATCAATAACACAATCGCTTTACCCAGAAGGAATCAACCGACAGGAATGAAACTTGGTGGGTAGGTTTGACATTGTGAGACATGCCAATGATTCAAGTTTTACACTCAGCATGTGACGTAAGCATAGATAGGCCTTATCACTGTACCTGACTGACCCAACTTGCAAGCAGTTATGCCCTCCATGAGGCAACCCCTGCACCATTGACAGACAGCAGGACTACATGCATGCAGACTGTTACAACGACTGCCCTTAACACCACATCAACGTCACCAAAGACTGCAGTGGTGTCGGGCCAGACTGTCATGGAGTGACTCAGAATGTCAGCAGGTCATCTTCAGTGTTGAGTCCCACTTTCGTCTTGGTTCAGAAACAACGAACCTGTGTGTGGAGGCACCATGATCAGCGTCAAGATAAATGTCCAGAAACCTGGTGTCACTCCACCTCATTCCTACCGCACCATCTGCAGGAATCTGTGTGAGAATATTTAAGATGCATGGGCTGGATTATCACAGAACACCATTAGGAACCTTTACAACTCCATGCCGAGACGTCTGGCATGTCGCATTATCTTCCTTCCCAATGACATTGCACTTCCACAGTTCCTTCAAGTTGAATGTGCTATCAGTGAGAAACAAATTATTGATATTTATGCTCAAGGAAAGTAAAAGCCAGGATTCTGACGTATCAATATTCAAGTATCAATCCATCCAGCCCCACAGAGATCATTCTTGGTGGATTTTGGAGGCTGTATTAATTGTGAAGGTGAATTAGTGGTTTGGTTTTGTCTGCAGCATAATCTTGAACGCAGTC
This sequence comes from Prochilodus magdalenae, assembly GCA_024036415.1. Classification (NCBI taxonomy): domain Eukaryota; kingdom Metazoa; phylum Chordata; class Actinopteri; order Characiformes; family Prochilodontidae; genus Prochilodus; species Prochilodus magdalenae. The sequence goes on along the minus strand of JAMWET010001724.1, from coordinate 87,287 downwards.
ACTACTTCATGATAAGTACATTAACTGCTTAGGGGTCTGTGCGTGAGTCAAAGACCACCCATGTTATTCATTATGTCCAAAACACTGCCTGTATTACAGCCTCCTTTCTTCTCAGGACATTCTTTAGGTTTATACCAGCAGTTCAGTCTGGTTGCATTTTCTATTTTTCATAATTAAAAAAAATCCCAGTTGCAAATTTACACTCCTCACTTCATAAACCCTTTATCCACATCTCAGATGTCCAGTTTCTGTGTTCTAGTTTTTAATTTTAATCTCCTTTTCTCTGTGAGGGGTAATTGACAGCTACACGTCCTTTTCTGAGCTGTCTTCTAGCAATGGACGGACAAATGAAAACATTGGTGGATTTTTTCATATTACAAGTTTAATTTTCTCCCATAATCTTTCCCATGTCGTCTTATATCCACTTTAGCCACTTTAGAAGTGCACAAAAAAAAAATACTGAAAGGCAACTTTCTGTTGCATTTATGTAGTTTGTGTGAACATTTATGTTTCTTTAAAGGAGCGATCTGTAAGATTTTTAGTTTTAATAAAATTCATATGTAACTAAAAATATCAACAGAATGTGAAGAAATAACATTTTATGGAAGGTCAAAGACCTCTATGTCCTATGAAGTGAGTCACTGTAGTGTGGACTCGAATCAGTCCAACTTAAGAGGATGAAGAAATAACACTGCTGCCCTGATGGCATATTCCAACCCTTATGTCAATGGTGCTGAAGGTACTGCTCCTGGTTAGTTCATTTAAGGACAGATAGCCAGTAAAAGGAAGAGGATGGACGCCCATCCGCCCTCGGAAAGAAGCCAAGTTCAGCACAAAAGAAGTGACATAAACAGAAGCAAAGCAGGAGTTAACATAGAGCTGCTCTTCACTGCTGGAGATATTCTTGGATGAAGTTCGGTGATGAACTTAATAACTTGCAGCGTTTCTTCTAGACTGGTAAGGTAAAAGGAGGGAGGAGGGGGAGGTAATTTGGTGCCCCCTGTTTGCTTGGAATATGACTTTAACGGGTTACTTCATTTTACATATTGCTCCTTTAAAGAGTCATCATGTCAGTGACACTTATAGGAAAAGCTATTGATATGAGTACACAGCTGTAACCCATTGGCTTTAGTTAGTTAGGAGGGAGGGGCATACGAGTGGGGGTCCCCCTACTGTTATGGAGTGTCATTCACTATTCTACTTTCTTATCTCTTTTAGCTCTCGCTAGGGAGTAAAACTGACACGTACACTGGGCTCAGTCACTCTCTATTTTTCTCTTTCTTGCTTCCTCTGACAATCTCTTCGTCTTCTGCCTCTTCACTGCCTCTGCCATGTTGCCCAGACTGAGAATACCATAGTTGCCGTTGTGTGATGTGGTGCCATAAAGCATTATGAGTGATAGATCTTACACAAGCTCCAAAGTTACCCAGGGCTATAGAAGGGATTCCAGCCCAGAGTGGCAATAACGTCCCCGCCATTCCATAACAGAGTATCATCAAAATGATTTTGAGCCTGGAGACATTCCTGGAAAGTAAAGGAATGAAGTTTGATCATGAACTTGATGAACTGGCAATGCTTCTTCTAGACTGGTAAGGAGTGAAGAGGAGAGACAGAGCATTTTGGGGTGATATGTTGCCCCCTATTTGTTTGGAGTATGACTTTAACAGGTTACAACATTTTACATATTGCTCCTTTAAAGAGGAGTTTGTCGGTGAGACCTATGGGAACAGCTATTGTTATGAGTGCACGGCAGTAACTCATTGGTTTAGTTAGTGGCGGGAGGCAGTGGCAGAAGAGTGGGGATCCCCCCACTGCCCATACTGAGAAAACCAAAGCTGCTGTTGTGTGATGCGGTGCCATTAAGAATTATGCCGTGTTCGTGAGAGAAAGTTACCCAGCGCTTTAGAAGGCGTTCCAGCCCAGAGTGGGAGTACCATCCAAATGAATTTGTGGCTCCTAATTTAGGTTCACATTTAACTTGAGCTACTGAATCACTGTTATTGGCTGTCTCTGATTTTTCCACAGTATGGTATATAGAAAATGAACATTCTCATGAATTACATGATGCCACAGGACATCAGCTTACTGTCCCTCTCAGTCTCTTTCTTTTCTCCCTCATCACTCTCCCACTCCCCACCCCCATCACTCTCCCACTAACTCACTCTCAGTGGGGGAATCGTAGGCTTCCCAAGTCTTTTTCTTTGAACCGGACCCTCCGAGTGAGCAATTACAGGCAGACTGGCCCAGTACACTGCCCATGCCCAAGAAGCCCTTTATAGACTTCCCCGCCTGCATGGCTCTGCATGTGCTGGTTTGAACAAGCCGTGCTCTATGCCCAATTATAAGAGTGCCTCTAACAGGGAATGCCTCCCACTCATCACACTGGCAGTACCCTCTGGCGGAGACCCTCTGGACATCGTAAGGCACAATGGAAGCGTTGTTATGTACGACGTCCTTACTGTACTCTGCTGTGAGAAGAGTCTACTCGGGCCTGGGCTTGGTTGTGTTCTGCATAAGACGGTGTGGTGTGTCAGCTCAGCTTGTGAGGTCTTGATTTGACATGGCAAGGATGCTGTGTGGCCTACTTCTTTTCCTTGCAGGAGTTGCCATGCCATGGGGACGGCTATTGTTCTAAGCCACTCACCCCGAACACGGCTAGGCCTGTTAACGTACCCCTCTCTCTTCTTGCATATGAAAATTTGCCCCACTGTCTGCCTCCAGAGACTGCAAGTATGTAATGAGAGCGCATTCGTGCGCAGGCTACACAGCTGCTTTTTGCTATTGATTGTCACACAAGCCAAAGGCAGTTAAATAAATACATCCCTGGTGAAGAAAACGAGGTGCAATTTGTTTGTTTCTCTTGAAGCTTGTAAAGTGGAACCATGTGAAGCGGACCTATATCTCAGAAGACTTTGTGGGGGGAGGGGGTGGGAGGGGGTAATTGGAAATTTTTATTCCTACTTACCACACTGCGAATTTAATTACACGTTGCAGGAATAGAGGAATACTTTGTTGTGCCCGATTTGCCCAAATGGATTTTTATTTATTTATATATATATATATTTTAACATTTGCCTCAAAAACCAAAAAACATAAAACTTTATATTTCATGCTCCTAATTTAACCAAAACAATGCCTGCATATAAAGTTGTGCCGGAGCAACCAAAGTTCCATCTTAAAAAGCCATTTAATGATCTTTCCAGTCTCATACTTGTTTTTTTTTTCATCCACATCCATCCTAAAGTGGTTGGAGGGAAAAATACACTCATCGTTAAAAGAATAGCTGCACCCAGATAGGACCCGAACAAATAGTTGGACCCAGAAGGAATCACCCGACAGGACTGAAATTTGGTGCGTAGGTTGGACATCATAAGGAAGATTCCAATTTCACGTTCGGCCATGCCATGTGACGTAAGCAAGGATGAGCCTTATCGCTGTATCTGGCTAACCCAGTAGGTACGACTGCAGGCATTCAGCGAGCAGTGATGCCCTTCATGAGTCATCCTGTTACTGCCAGCACCAATGGCAGACGGCTGCACCATGCAGGACTACATGCACACAGACCGTTACAACGACAGCCCTTAACACCACGTCACCGTCACCAAAGACTGCAGTGGTGTTGTGCCAGACTGTCATGGAGTGACCCAGAATGGCAGCGGGTCATCTTCAGTGACGAGTCCCGCTTTAGTCTTGGTGGAGACGACCAATGAATCCATGTGTGGAGGCACCGTGTGAGAATATTCAAGATGCATGGGATGGATTATCACAGGACACCATTAGGAACCTCTACACCTCCGTGCCAAAACGTTTGGCAAGCTTGTTGGCCCGATGCCATACTGAGAGACTTCTGTATGTGTAGCTCAATAAATATTGATCATATCAGTCTAAATGTATCATCATCTAATGTTCCTGTTAACCTTTATCTTCCTTCCCTGTGCCATTGCAATGCCACACTTCCTTTGGGGTGCAGCTGTTCTTTTGAAGATGAGTGTACATATAGAAAAACTATATATACTGCAGTGATACATTAAGGAGAGTGAAAGCTGGGCCTGTATTGGAGGTCAAGCACTGTCCACTTAAGGAGGGATTCTGGGAATTCCACCGTTATTTCAAGCGTTCTGCATAATTCAAACGTCAAGATATAAACAAAGCCATTCAAAGTTTGACATGAAGTGGTTTATTTTGGACAGCCAACTTGGAGTTTCTTTGCAGTGTTGGTGAAATGAACCAGACACAATGTCCACAGTGCTGTAAGCACCGTGTATTTTTGCCTACAATCAAGGTGCGAAATTCGGGGGGTCCTGAGGGCGGTCCGGAACCGTGTAATTAACATTTCGGTTCCCTGAATGAAATCTAAATTCTGGTGGTCCTCATAAATAAACTAATTATGACATTACCCCGCCTGTTGTTAATCCTGCTTCACCCACTGTCAGCTATCTTCTATTTTATGTGGCATTTTAGAGCTACATTACTGCTCTGCCTCAGGGTGGCGCTGCAGTGGATTGCTTCACTGAGTTGGTCACTAATAGCCTGGCGAATGTGACCAGGATACTTTTGAAAAACTCACGAAGCATATTTATGACTTTTGAGGAATCAATGAGGATTTACTTGCCTAATTTTCAAGAGACTGATGGGAGGAGTGTGGTAAGTAAGATCTCAGTTAATGTGTGGAAGATCTAACGAACTGAGAGCGGGCACTTCCAGAAGAAGAATGTGAATTAGTGGCCTGTGAATTAGTAGCCAGACTAAATAGGACCCTCCGAATAACATGGGGTATTTGCCCTCTGCTAACAATGACCAGTTAACTTGCTCCTAGCCTTTGAGTTTGAGTTCTGATGTGTAATATTAATAATGGGGGAAAAGTGGTCAGTTCTTTGGGTACTATTTTGTTTTATAATGTTCTGCATGTAAAATATAAATTTTTCATAAAATCTCCTCCAGAGCTGTTGTAAACCAATGTCTCAGGCATCATGCAAATATTATAATCCCTTTATTTTAATAACTCTCTGTGAGGTAGCGGACGTCTGGTTCCTATAACAACTGCTGACTATCATAGTGTTGACTCATTAGATCGCATTGGGCTGCTCTGATTGACTGTGTTTACTTTGTCTTGGCAATTTCATTATGCCAAAATTTGGAAAACCAATAAAATTCCCTATTAATGCTGCAGTAGGTGATGCGTATAGAAATAACATTTTGTTATATTTTGCTAAATCTGTCAGTATGTCCTGACAACAGCTCTACTTAGCAGTCCTCGTGCAGTTTGCGAGGATTTAAGGCACCTAAATCAAAAACAACCAATCAGCACCAGGAGGTGTGTCTAACAGAGTGTCAATCCCGTTAACGTTAGCTCGTTTCGGATGCCTAGGCTACTAGTTAGCATTATTTTTAATTGAAGGCTGCTGAAAGCAAAGCTCTGGGAGGTGCCCTGGCGGCCATATTGGTTTGGTGTTTGTCCTGATATTTATGTGGGCCTGTGCTCTCATATCTAACGCTGGGTTACTGCAGTGTTAAGAAGTATTTATGATCATTAAACAAACATCTAAACACAGAAATAAGTGTCATGGTTGCTAGCCTGGGCAGGCATGACCACCTACCCTTTGGGGAGCAGCTTTGGTGGTAGGCTGGGAGTGGCAGGGGGAGTAGTGTCTCTCAGTATGGTGTTGGGCGGACATGTTTACTAATGCTTGACGCCAGACATCTCAGCGTGGAGCTGTAGAAAATTCTAATGGTGTCCCATGATAATCCATCCCATGCACTCCATGTCGTATGATTGTGCAGTAGGGGTAGAGATGGAGTGACCACAGGCCTTCTAAACGTGTGACAACAAACAGTTCATCTTGGTGCTGACCACGGTGCCTCCACACATGGATCCATTAGTCCTCTCCACCAAGATGACCCACTGTCTTTCTGAGTGACTCCATCAGAGTCTGGCGCAACACCGTTGCAGTCTTTGATGATGCTGATCTGTTAAGGACAGTCATCATATCAGTCGCCGTGTATGTAGTCCTGTGACATGCAGTCATCTGACAATTCATGATTCATGGAGGGCATCATGAGCTGGAGGTTAGGGAACCAGCCTTGTGACCGGAGGGTTGCCGGTTAGATTCCCTGAACTGACAGTAATGACTGAGGTACTCTTTAGCAAAGCACCTAACCCCCAACTGCTCCCCGGGCGCCGTGGATAGGGCTGCCCACTGCTCCGGGTAAGACTGCTCACTGCCCCCTAGTGTGTGTGTTCACTAGTGAGTGTGTATGTGGGTGTTTCACTTCACGGATGGGTTAAATGCGGAGACTAAATTTCCCCAGTGTAGAATTAATAAGGGGTTAAAAATCTAAAATCTAAATCACTGCTCGCTGAATGTCTGCCATCATGTCATTCAGGTACATAGGTGAAACTTGAATCAGTCTCACAATGTCAAATCTACCCACCAAGTTTCATTCCTGTTGGTTGATTCCATCAGGTGCAGCTATTTGTGCAGCTGGTGTTTAGGCGATAAGTGCATGCTACCGTTTAATGCTATCCGTTAGATTCAGACAGGTCTCTGCAGATCGTCAGTTTTAACTGACAGAGTCAGAAAATATTTTGACTCTGTTCCTTTAAAAGGGTAAAGGCTGCAGCGCTCCGAAGACCCTTTAAGCAGCTGATGTTCCGAATGTGGTCTCGTTTACAGCAGCATGTGCCTCCTCCCTGTTGTGTGGCATGCTATACTCGTGTAAAACCGTCCGACAACATAAAAAGCTAACCGTAGTGTATCATTTTGTCGTATGCAGCTGAAAGAAACATTTTTATAATGGCATCTCAAATAAAAGTATACGGTGCGGTCAGTTAGGTCATGTAAATTCTCTGTAACTAGGCCAGAACGAGAGCTTTTTACCTTCATCCTAGTGTGTTATGGGGATTCATCAGTGTTGGAAGGATGGTCGACGCCTGGTCTGGTTCCACTACAGAACAGTAAAAGTGAGTGTTGGGTTTAAGTGGTTGAGAATGCGAGAGCTTTCATTGCGGCAAAAATAACACTGTGCATCAAACTGTGTGTGTGTGTGTGTGTGTTAGACAACGTGTGTGTGTGTGTTAGACAACGTGTGTGTGTTTGTGTATCTGTGTGTGTGTTAGACAACGTGTGTGTGTGTTAGAAAATGTGTGTGTGTGTGCACAACGTGTGTGTGTGTTTTTGTGTTATTGTCTGTGTGTGTGTTAGAATCTGTGGGTTTGTGGTGTATTAGACAATGTGTGATGTGTTTTACAGAAAATGTGTGTGTGATGTATCTGTTGTGTGTGTGTGTGTGGTGTTACACAACGTGTGTGTGTTTTTGATCTGTTGTGCGATGTTGTCGTGTGTATGTATCTTTGTGTGTGCGTGTATCTGTGTGTGTGTGTGTGTGTTGACACGTGTGGTGTGTTAGTGTCACAACGTGGTGTGTGTGTATCTGTTTGGTGTGTGTGTTTTGTTGTGTGTTCGACAACTGTGGTCTCTCTGTGTGGTGTACTCTGTGTGTGTGCGTGTGTGTGTGGTGTGTGTGGTATCTGTGTGTGTGTGTTGTGTGTTTAGACAACCGTGTGTGTGTGTGTAATATAACATCTACTCTATAGTGTGTGTGTTGGTGTTACTCTGTGTGTGTGTGTATCTGTGTGTGTGTGTGTGTGTGTGTGTGTGTATCTGTGTGTGTGTGTATCTGTGTGTGTGTGTGTGTTAGACAACGTGTGTGTGTGTATCTGTGTGTGTGTGTATCTGTGTGTGTGTGTGTGTGTATCTGTGTGTGTGTGTGTGTGTGTGTGTATCTGTGTGTGTGTGTATCTGTGTGTGTGTGTGTATGTGTGTGTGTGTGTGTGTGTGTGTATCTGTGTGTGTGTGTGTGTATCTGTGTGTGTGTGTGTGTGTGTGTGTGTGTGTGTGTGTGTGTTTTTGTGTGTGTTAGCTCCCCTTTAAAGACATAAACACTTTAACTGCAGTTCACCAACCCAGCAATCTTTGAGGACGCAGTTCAGCGACAAGGCCCCGGAACGGGAATGCGGAGAAGTGCTTTGAGATGGCTCCTAATCATATTGTGACAGGCTGTGTAGCAGGAGACAGCATGAGCTAATGTATTTTGAATTGTGAAACAAATCACACAGTAGAGCATGGATCCCCACTGTGATCCACAAAGCACTGCGGTGGATTCATGTTTTGTTTCCTACCAGATGCTAACACACCTGATTCTACCGGTCTAATTGGTTAACCCCTTAAACTCTCTGGGAGAAGTATGCAGGACCGTGATTCAATCTCATAACATATTGATGAGTGAACCAATAGAAATTCAAAAGAGAAACGCATGTCTCCACTGAAATGATACTTTTCTACCTTACTTAGAATAAAACCTCACCATAAAAAGCACAAGGTTACAGTTGCTGTAATGTGTTACAAGCAATCGAATAACTCTGACTCAACTACTAACATGACTTTGATTGAATGCTGTATCTATTCTAGATTAAGCGACAATTAGTACTTCATGCTCCTCCAGTGTCTTTTATGACGTCCTGAACTCTTTTGCGCTTCACTAATGAAAAGCAGTATATCCTACGTCGAGCTGGTTACAGCTTTCTCTATAGTGGTTAACAGATCAGCTTTGCAGGAAGGAACCTTGGGGAACCAATTGTTTTTCAAGGTTGGCCCTAAATTTAGCTCTTGGAAATGAATCAGTTCAGCAAGATCTGCTAATTTTACCACTTTCCAAATAAAAACGCGTATCCCCAGTGAAATTTGACTTTTCTATCACATTTGAGCAACAGTCCTTTACATTGTGTCAAAATCTCTTGATGACTGTACCGACAGAAATGCTCCAGACTTGCTTAGAATAAAACCTCACCGTAAAAAGCGCAAGCTAACAAATGGTGTAATGTGTTACAAGCAATCGAATAACTTTTATTCAACTCATAAAATGACTTTGATTAAAAGAACTGTTCATTCAGAATCCTTTTTAGGGTTGAATAAACCTAATTCATTTGCTTGCAACGAATTAGAATGATGTTTTTGGTTGGACCATCAAACACTTTTTATAGTGCTCCTTATTTTACTTAACACTGAACGTGAAGAAGGCTTTTGCTGTCTCTTGTAAACTTAACGTTCTGCAGAACGTGAACACTTTGTTGAAGTAAGCAATAATATGTAGATCGTCACCGCCCAGTAAAACATGTATCTCCATTTTGGATGATTTTTAATTTTCTGCATCATCAGAACACTGAAGGTGCCGTTTACAATGTGGCAAAATTGCATGACGAATAGACCAACGGAAATGGCCCAGAATAGCTCGGGGGAAAATCTGGTTGCACTGACTTACATTTAAACGAAATGAGGTTTTTAACCTATCCTGTAAAGTTGGCATTTTGGAGGTACTTGTTTTTCTGTGGACAGTGATGATGATAAAACAATAACAGATATGGATATGTTGCATTAATGGTTTGTAATCTAAGAAGTTACACTTCCTAATTGAGTCACCATGAGCCGAGTCTGCCTAGCAAAGAAAAGAAAACCATTATTCTGCCTTTTATTGTACATGCCTAAATTCAGTAGGACGTTTTTATTTATTAACTTCAAATTCTGTCTCAGCAAGTTCCCTGTAAGAAGTGTTTCACTGGTCAAACATCATCAAAAGAAGTTAGTTTCTTTAATTTAAGATCGATTCCCTATAAATAAATGTAGGCATCCAATCAAAGTAACATTTCTGAGTTGAGTTAAAACTTATTTGATTCCCTGAAGCACTTTTTCACAGAGTAAGGGAAAATAGGAGTAGGCCACTTTTTTTTAAGATGACAAGTGAATGCCACCACGATTTGATATCTTAAATCTCACTCGTCGTTCTTCCGAGGACCCCACCGAAACTGTACTTCCCATGATTCCCTGCTCCGTGACTACAACACCACGAGTGCTGTCTCTACCAACCAGGAGCAACCTCCCCATCCTACCTCACCAGAGTTCTGATTAACCTCACCTGTCTTCAATTTACTTGTTGTCTATAATTAAACGGCCTTGCCAACAACACTTCATGAAGTATTGTCGACCCTAGTGTTGCTTACTGAGCGTTTACCTTTTGCTCTCGGTATTGTCTTGTATGACTCTCTTCTGCCCTTTGGTTTTCGTCTTTCACCTCATCCTCTTGTTAGTTCGCCTGATTTCTTAATGTACTTGTTTTGACCCCGTCCTGTATCAGGGTTTACATTTAGATTGCCCCTTTGGTTGCTCCGGTTTAGCCAATTTGGTCGTTTTCTGATTCGACTGACTCATGACCAGCGAGCGCCTGATTTGTCAAATTCAGCATAGATAGATAGATAGATAGATAGATAGATAGATAGATAGATAGATACTTTATTGATCCCGAAGGAAATTTAGCAGCCAGTAGCGGTTTCACAAAAACAGCACAGATACAAATACAAATGAAAAAATAAAAACGGGGTTGTGCAGCATGAAAAACCTAAATGGGTCGGTACCAGCAGCAGTATTATTAACTGTTAACTATAAACTATACATAGTACAGATCACTATGGGTAAATATCTAAATATAAATATATCTCACTTCACAAGGAGGCAAGAAATATGTACAAGAAAATATAGATATACCTGTATACTGTAGAAAAGACAGAAAAGACATGCAATAATAAACACATCACACATAACTGTTGATCTGATAATCATAAAAAACTTTTAGGGCATAAATTTCTATATAATAATGCCAATTTGTAAGTGAAATTGATAAATTAACGTTCTTAAATGGGCCATATCCTTTATCTTTTTTTTTCTTTTCAACTTCTATTCAAGCTTCCATGCACCTTCCAAACTCCAAACTAAACTGCCTATCTGTTTAAGACATACGTGAGCTCTGCTTTGATTGATTGCCCTGTATTTTGCTTCATTCAGAAAGCAAGCTGGACTAACGCAGTGTTGTGTGTGACCGGTCCAGACTAAACTCCTGGCGGTTTAAAACACTCCATTCAAAACGGGCTGTTTATCAGGCTCATTTTCACACATAGGCCACGTGGACTGGGAAATGAACAGTGTGCTTTTGAAATGGTGCCAGTGTTTACATATCAGCCAAAAACCAAGATTCATTGCCTTGATACGAGATGATTTCAAGACCCTAGTGTAATCCATATTCACCGTAAATGTTTAAGTGGTTACAGATTTAGCCCACTGTGGATAAAACACAGAAAGGGCTGGGGGTGGTGCTCTGCAGCTGGCCCTTGTATAATGCAGACATGTGGATGTTTCTAATAAAACGTCAAACATGCTCCTCCTTGTGTAGATAAATGACACCATACATTCATGTATGTTTCCTACACTAAGGCGAACCTCAGGCATCGAGATTCCCCTACTAGGGAATGTTCCCTCAATGCCACCGCTGTCTTGCAAAGTGCTGCAATCCTACCAGAGCGGCATCTGACGTAACCCAGCGTGATGCAGCATCTTTCAGGTGGACAGCCCACTTCAGGGGGATAAACCGTCCTGACAGACTGACAAATGTTCCATTTCTCCTATGAGAGATCTCTTTCAACACCAGGAAAGGTTAATGGCGTGTGCAACAGCCAGAAGCACTTTCCGCTAAAAGGATAATTTCTTAGTTTTAGCTCCATCCTGACTTCACGCAGCCCAAACAAAGCTCAGCTCTTTTAAACAACACTGAGGGGAGGCATGGTGGTGCCCTGGATTCGAAGCGGGGAGCATGAAGGCATTGGTTGATGGGCACCGAATAGAGTCAGTGCAGTCCTGTCCACGTCCGGCAGTTGGCGGCACTCTGACTATCCGTGCAAATCTTTTTGAATAATGTTCAGGCAGCACAGATAGGCTCCCTAGATTCTCTTTCAGCAGTCCACCTTGTCTCTGCACAGGCGCTCCCTATCAGCTAACAGGACAAAGTTAAGACATTAAAATCTCTCTGTTGTCTGCAACATTAGCAAGAGATTGCAGGTAATAAGGGCCTGGATGACCATGCAATCAGTGGCTGATTGCTTTGGCTGTTCATGAGAGTGGCACTGCTGTTTGATGTACTGACCAAAGAGCCCAGAGCTTCTGTCTGATTCTCTGCCTCATCGTGATAGGGAGTGTTAAGCAATGCTGAGCCAAAGACGTCTTTTGTAGAGCTGAGACGTAGACACGGTAACACTTTCCTTGAACCCTGCTAAATAACACTGACATGCCGCAAGCATGTCATGCCAGTTATCATATGCTCATCTAGTATGTCCAGGAGTATAACAGCCTCAGGCTGATGTTATCTTTAATGGTCAGGACAGACAGCTAACTAGAGCATACTTCAAGAGTGTGAAGTCCCATGCCTGTTCCAACATGACTGCACACAGCAAGGTCCAGAAAGACATGGACGACCGAGTTTGGTGTGGAAGAACTTGACCTTGAGTCCTGACCTCAACCCGATAGAACACCTTTGGGATGAATTAGAGTGGTGTCTGAGTTCACAAATGCGCTTCTGGAAAATAATAATAATAATACTTTATTCTTGTATAGCGTTTTTTTACAAACCCAAAGTCGCTTACAATTGATTGTGGATGTCAAACAGGAAAGAAACAATTTTGATTGATACAACATTGATAACAACAAGGACATACAGTAGACAATAGACAATATGAGTGTGATCATTTAAGAGAGCGGGTTTAGTCTTAAGGCAGGTTGTAAGCAAGTGTGTAGAGATGTGTTTTAAGATTAGATTTAAATACAGAGAGTGAGTTGGACTGCTTGACCAGGGGTGGGAGAGAGTTCCAAAGTCGAGGAGTAAGTCTGGAAAATGCTCGGTCACCAAAGCCCTGCAGGTTAGATGGAGGAATTGTGAGTAGCCCAGCTGTAGAAGACCTGAGAGAGCGAGAGGGTTTGACAGGTGAGAAGGAGAGGTCAGACAGGTGAGAAGGAGAAATCAGACAGGTGAGAAGGAGAGATCAGACAGGTTAGAGGGAGAGGTCACACAGGTGAGAAGGGGAGATCAGACAGGTGAGAAGGAGAGATCAGACAGGTGAGAAGGGGAGATCAGACAGGTGAGAAGGGGAGATCAGACAGGTGAGAAGGAGAGATTAGACAGGTGAGAAGGGGAGATCAGACAGGTGAGAAGGAGAGATCAGACAGGTTAGAGGGAGAGGTCACACAGGTGAGAAGGGGAGATCAGACAGGTGAGAAGGAGAGATCAGACAGGTGAGAAGGGGAGATCAGACAGGTGAGAAGGAGAGATCAGACAGGTGAGAAGGAGAGGTCAGACAGGTGAGAAGGGGAGATCAGACAGGTGAGAAGGAGAGGACCAAGGACCAAGATTGTTTAGAGCATTGTAGGTGAGCAGGGAAACTTTGAATTGTATACAGTATTTTACAGGAAGCCAGTGGAGATGCTGGAGAACAGGGGTCAAAAATTCCCAATGGCTACCCCTAACACCACATCAACGTCATCTAAGACTGCAGTGGTGTCGTGGCAGACTGTCATGGAGTGACCCAGAATGGCAGTAGTTCCTCTTCAGTGATGAGTCCCGTTTTTTTCTCGGTGGAGATGACCAATAATTTGTGTGTCGAGGCACCGTGGTCAGCGCCAGGACAACTGGTTTGTTCAACATGTCAGACATCCAGAGGGCCTGGTGTCACTCAACCTCCACCTCTACTGCAAAACCTGCAGGAACTGTGTGAGGATATTTAAGCTGTATGGGATGGATTATCACAGGACACCATTAGAAACCTCCACAACTGCTGTTGCATTAGTAAACATGGCAGCCTGATGCCATACTGAAAGACACTACTACTGTTTGTGTAGCTTAGTGACTATTCGCCTATATCAGTCTAAAATAGTCATCATCTTTTATGTACATGTGTGTACAGTGGTGTGAAAAAGTCATGATTTCTTGTTTTGCACATCAGTCTTAAATGTTTTAGATCATCAAAATAATTATATTAGCCAAAGACAACACAAGTCAACATAAAATGCAGTTTAAATGAAGGTTTTTATTATTAAGGGAGAAAAAAATCCAAACCTACATGGCCCTGTGTGAAAAAGTGTTTACCCCCTGGTTAAAACATACCTGGTTTATCACACCTGAGTTCAATTTGTCTAGCCACACCCAGGCCTGATTACTGTTACACCTGTTCTCAATCACGAAATCACTTAAATAGGACCTGCCTGACAGAGTAGACCAAAAGATACTCAGAAGTTAGAAATCATGCCAAGATCCAGGGAAATTAGGAACAAATGAGAAAGAATGTAATTGATATCTATCAGTCTGGAAAAGGTTCTAAAGTTTTGGGACTCCAACGAACCACAGTGAGAGCCATTATCCGCAAATGGTGAAAACATGGAACGATGGTGAATCTTCCCAGGAGTGGCCAGCCTAGCAAAATTACCCCAAGAGAGCAGCGACGACTCATCCAAGAGGTCACAAAAGACCCCACAACAACATCCAATGAAGTGCAGGCCTCACTTGCCTCAGTTAAGGTCAGCGTTCATGACGCCACCATAAGACAGACACTGGGCAAAAATGGCCTGCATGGCAGAGTGCCAAGACGAAACCATGTGTCCCAATACATCTGGCATAAAAGTAACACCACATGCTCCTTCGCTTCAGGACCTGGAAGACTTGCTGTGATAAATGGAACCATGAATCCGCTGTCTACCAAAAGATCCTGAAGGAGAATGTCTGGCCATCTGACCTCAAGCCGAAATGAACTTGGGTTCTGCAGCAGGACAATGATCCAAAACACACCAGCAAGTCTACCTTTGAATGGCTGAAGAAAAACAAAGTGAAGTCTCTGGAATGGCCTAGTCAAAGTCCTGACATGAATCCTATTGAGATGTTGTGGCATGCCTCTAAAAAAGGCGGTTCATGCTCGAAAACTCTCCAGTGTGGCTGAATTACAACAATTCTGCAAAGATGAGTGGATCAAAATTCCTCCACAGCGCTGCGAAAGACTCATCGCAAGTTACCACAAACGCTTGATTGCAGTTGTTGCTGCTAAGGCAAGCCCAACCAGTTATTAGGTTTATGGGCAAACACTTCTTCACACAGGGCCATGTAGGTTTTTTTGTCCCTTAATAATAAAAACCTTGGTTTAAAAACTGCATTTTATGTTTACTTGTATTGTCTTTGACTAATATTTAAATTAGTTTGATGATCTGAAACATTTAAGAGACAAACATGCAAAACATTAAGAAATTATGACGGGGACAAACACTGTTTCACATCACTGTATGTATTTGCAAATCATTCTTTATATATATATATATATATATATATATATATATATATATATATATATATATATATATATATATATATATATATATATATATATGTCATGAAAGCTCATGTAAGTGTGATAAAATCTCTCATGGCGGCGTATGGCATGTTTCAGACATGTTTCTATCAGTCCTATAGAGCAGTGTTCAAGTGTTTCTGTAAACACTTGTCTTCAGCTGAACCAGCCTGGTGTCATAATAGGAATTTTTGGGAAATTGAAGAAAATGAAATGCTCGGCTAAATCATCTGTGATCAATGTCTTCCCTGTAGGCCTTCAAATAAGGAACTTTGCAAGCTCCTTAGAAATAGAGACCGTCTGGCTCTAAATTACACTGTCACTTGTGCTACGCCATTGAAAATCCTGTTTAGTCTAGGAGTAGACTTAAACTGTGTCCCAAAAACCAGCCCATTGAGCAATGCCAGTACATGGAGTATTGCAGTGGAAAATGTACTTGCTTAACCTGAAATAAGCACAGAAATAAGTGTTAATACCGCAACACCAGAGGCCTTATGATGTGAGCTAAGGCTCTGCTTTGACAGAACTGCTAGGCAGTGTACTGTGACCTGGGTTAGTGCCTGCTGTGACGAAGCAAAGCCTATACATAAGCTATTAGAGAGGAAAACATCATTCCTGGAGGTCCAAACTGAGTGTTAGGATTAGCATGGAATGTAACCAGCTAAAACATATGATGGCTTGTGATTAAATAAACTAAATCTGGTGTAATTTGTATCATTTAGACAATTTTTTCAAGACTGACAAATGCCTTGTTTTCTCATATTTAATACCTATGCAGGATATACATTATATGCCCAACAGTAGCTTGATAAAAGTCATAACTAGTGAGTTCAGGTGAACCCATTGTTGAAACTGATCCAATGCATGCATAATCTCCATAGAAAAGCACAGACTGTAGATCTGGAAGCTCTGGAAAGGCCATACGTAACACGAAGGTCACCATACCTGATGCAAAGTGTTTGCTGGAGGGGTATAAAAGCAGATGGGATTCTTGAGGGGTGTGGAACCGGTGGGATTCTTTTGGGATGAGCTACCCAGAGTGATCCAGAACTAATCATCCGACATCAGTGCCTAACCTCACCACTGCTCTTATGGCTGAATGCAATCAAATCCTCAAACCAATGTTCTATTGTCTGGTGTAAGGCCTTCCCAGAGCATTGGAGCATGCAGAAGTACGGCAAAGAGGAACGAGGCTCAATATTAATAACCTTAATTTCCTAAGAAATGCTCTGTAAACAAGTGTCTACAGACTTTCAGACATGTTGAAGTGTTTCTGTTCAGAGGGGAAAAAGCCAGCTAGCTTTTGCCATACTCCAAATGTAAATGACAAATAAATAAACTAATATACATATAACATATATCTTTTCTTTGTAGTTATGAGGCCAGACAATAGTTCATCTTGCACGGGTGTTTACTGGTTGGCGAGAGCTAAAAGACGTAAAAGTATGCAGGATGGAGGCCGAGCTGGCCTTAAGTTGGCGCCTCAACCAAGTTGGCCCTCTTCAGCAGAGGTTTTGCCGCTGTCTTGAAATGATGTTAGCAAACTTACTAGATAGCACACTGTGTAATCAATCAATCAATCAATATTTGTATAGAGCTAACAATGTCTCAAAGCAGCTTCACCGTAAAACAGTTTATATAAAGGAAAAGAAAAACACAGAGTCCATGTAGGAAACAAAGTCCGGGTCCAAGCCCTCCATGAGTAAGCCAGAGGCAACAGTAGCGAGGAGAAACTCCCTTGAGTAAAGAAGAAACCTCTAGAGGAACCATGCTTGAGGGAGAACCCATCCTCCTCAGGTCAAGTCCTTCAGCTTTTCCTCCAATGCATGTGTACAGCTGTCCATGAGGGGGGCTCACAGGGCAATCAGTTCTGCATTTATAACAATGGTGTCCATATTAAAGCCCATATTTTACATATTTTCATGCATTTTCTATATTTTTATACTTATGACATTTGAGGTGCATTCATAATTCAAGATAACCATTTTTCGAACCACTCTTTATCCTTCAGAATTAAGCAGGATGTATGTTCCTGTAACAGCCTGTAAGCCTGACATAAGGGATCTCTGATCTGCCTCCATCGCTGCCTTCTATTAAGCCTCATTCCAAAAGCAGTCCAGGCTGAAACACTCCTTATAACTTCAGTGTGAATGGGCGGAGCTACTGCTAGACCGAATAGGGGATTGTGCACATGTGTTTCTATGTTATCCCAAACAGCGACTTCAACGCGGGCTGTTTCTGCAGTTGTACTGAGTTGGAGAGTGAATGGCATGTTTGGAAACTTTCACAGTGTTTACAAACAACATCAAAGTTGTTTATACTGAAAAAAGGAGGGAAATTTGGGACTTTAAAGGAAGTAATTTGGTATCGGTTTATACTGAGGGCTTGAATATCAGTATCAGCATAGGGCATTGAACTTATTTCCTGCAACTTACTGAAGTCTCCAAGCTCGCAGGCGCTAATGTATCAGCGTCTCACACTAATTCAGTGGTAGCTGTTTGTTTAAGAGTTATGTGGTGTGGAGAAACTCGTATTCAGGGCTCCGCTAAAAGAAGAGTCTGGCCCATCAGTTATGCCGTGCCTACTAATGAGCTGCCCTGTGTCTCTCTGGTTTCTCAGAGGAATGTCCACAGCCAAGGAGACACAGCCGGACTTGTTTTGAAAAACGGGACGTCATGAAGGATAGAATGCCATACTAAGGATGGTTATAATTTTGGAAACCCAGTGCAGACCTCTTGATGTCGAATGTACTTTCAGCAGATCCCTGCGGTCGTGTTATGAAGGGGAGGCAGACGTGTTCGTTCTGCTCGAACACTAATTTGAAGCCACATAAAGAAGGCCTGTGACACTTTATTAAATAGAGCCGACACCATGGACATCTTGAGGGAGGCTACGGCGTCCAAGCTGAGCAAGCAGACAAGCAGCTTATGTTTGAACATGGGTTTTTGTTCTCGAGAAGCCCAGAGCAGCACCTTCGAGGGCAGTTCCCAGTTCTAAGAGAGACCCTTAGCACCTTTGCTGTAGTTAGAGGGACCTGGTGTACTAGGAATTCCTCTTGGCCTGGAAATTATATCCAATAAATAAAATACATACAGAAAAATCAGATATACTGCATGCACTAGATGGCCAAAAGTATGTGGACACCCATTTTAATAAGTGCTGTCTAAGCCACACCCATTGCTAACATGTGTATATAATTAAGCAAATTGTTACCCAGCCTCCATAGAAAACAGTCACAGTAGAATGGGTCGTACTATAGAGCTCAGCAACTTGGCACTGTCATAGTCAGTTACTGTGTAATGGAACCGCCTAGGAGCAGCAACAGCTCAGCCACACAGCAGAAGGCTACACAAACTTTGCTGTGCTTGTCTTATCTGGTGTTGACCCGAGAAGGAAGGGTTCCCCTTTTGGGTCGAGGTTTCTTCCTTTTGAACCGAGGGAGTTTTTCCCAGCCTCTGTGGCCCTTGACTTGCTCACTGGGGAGCTCGGACACCAGATTCTTTGTAAAGCTGCTTTGTGACAACATCTGTTGTAAAAAGCGCTACATAAATAAATGTTGACTTGGCAAGCTCGCAGAGCACCTGTCTTCTGCTGATTCACTCACTACAAAGTTCCAAACTGCATCTGGAAGCAACATCAGAACAAGAACTGTGCACTGAAAGCTTTATGCAGTGGGTTTCAATGGCTCAACAGCTGCACATCGATCTTTGATCGATAGGTGCAAACCAAGCATTGACTGGAGTGGAGTAAAGCACTCCACCAGTGGACTCTGGAGTGATGAATCACACTTATATGACACAATGGATTAGCAGTCAGTCGCCTTAACCACACCGCCACCTCGTCTCCAGGTCAAACCAAAGTACTCGTCTCAGGCTCGGGTTAAATCATTCATACCCAACAACGACATTCAGCATGATCGGGAAAGCTTCCACAGGTATTGTTCTTGCTGGTCTAAAGCGATGCCACCTTCTCTTAATTACGGCTAGATGAATATCTAACAGTGTCCACTGTTAAACACTAGATAGATAGATAGACATTGTAGCGTCCCTCACTTGGAGGCTCCGCTGTAAGAATAGTTGATACTGCAACAGTGTTGGTGGGGTAGTTTACATTACATTTATGACATTTAGCTGACGCTCTTATCCAGAGCGACTTACAAGGTTATTCATATTACAGGTAGGCCGACGTAGTGTTAGGAGTCTTGCCCAAGGACCCTTATTGGTGTAGCACAGCATAGTCACCCAGACTGGGATTCGAACCCCAGTCTCCCACATGTAGTAATGGCTCCCTAGTGGATAGTGGTGTTATCCGCTGAGCTACACCAACGCTGAGCTTGTGTTTGTGGAGGGTATTACACGCTACATGCCAGTTGATAGTGCCACCATATTGGGTTTGGGAGATGCCAGCAGAATGACGTATCGGAATATAGAGGGTAGGTGAGGCACATTAGCAAATTTGCTCCTTCGTCAAACCAAATATGTATAATGAAAATAAAAGAACTGAATTGAATTGAATTGAATTGGATTGGATTGAGCTGGGGCTTTTTTCCAGGGTCTGGATTAAGGTTAGAGCTAGTACCAGTGAAGGGTAACGTTGATGCTACAGCACACAAGACATTTTAGAGAATTACATGCTTCCAAGACCAACCCCATTAACGCCTGCTATGAATCGGAATGTGCACTGTGACCCAGGCCTCCAACTCCATATTAATGCCCAGTATTTTACAATGGGATGTCCCACAAGCTCATATAGTTCATATCCATGTCCACATATTTTTGGCCATATAGTGTACACTACATGTGTGCCCCAAGTATAGTGGAAAGCAGTGGGAAAGGTTCTTATCCAGAAGTATGATGGCACGATATGTACAGTGAATAAAAGTGGTTATGTACATTTCAACGTGTGTAATAAAGAACATATGCAGCTTATGCAGCAGACTAGCTGCTCCCATTCACACTAAATAGGTGGTAGTCTGCTGAGTTCCATAATGGCAGGTTGGCAGTGGTGCTGCTTTGGACTCTAGACATTACAAGTGAACTTAATTAGCTGTCTGGTCCATCAGTCTCCAGCCTTATTGCTACCTCATTGCTAGAGTTATGTCAGCAGACACAAAAACCAAATTGGATAATGGTACTTTTGGAAAGGCCGCCACTAAATATGACGAAATTCATACGAAAGCCACAATTTACTTGAGGCGTTCCTCGTAAGAACGGGTCTGGTTTGGCTAGCGCTATTGTAACCCAGCTATAATGTTCTCCTCAGGGCAGTAATCTCATTGTTGTGGTCAGGGAAGGTGATGTTTACTCTGATGTAATCGTTATTCAACATTAAATATTCCATTTTAGGACAATTCCCTTTCAGACAACCAGCACTTTCTAGTCAGGGGTTGCGAACAAGACGGCCTTTTTTCCAAATCTGCCTTCTGTTATATAAATAGTTTATGGTTCTCTCACCGGTTCCACTTTTAAACCGTAACAGTGCCCCGCTTTCTCACTTGCACACACTTGATATTAATAGATTTAAGCTTTTACGGTCTTTCTACATGGACTAGCTGACAAAGTGACACAGCTGCATCATTAACCAGGTTCAATCGGTTGGCGTGTTGGTCCAATAAAAGCGCTGCGAGGCGAGACGGGGCATGGGTCAGCACCGCGGGGGGACACGCAGGAAGACACGCTCTGCTCCTGGGCCAAAGACCAGCTATCCCAGCAGGCATATGCCTAGCTACTGTTTATTAAGCTATTTTGTAGGCAGTAAAACACATGGAGGGGCTTATTAGGCTTTGTCTGGGTCTGAAAGGCCCAGGCCAAGCACTTCAGTAATTACAGCTTATAAATGCTTTAATTTCAGCACTTATTGCTGAGCTCAGCGAAAAAAGCCAAGGCATTATTTGTACCAATTGACAATGACCAGTCATGTAAATCACAAAGTGCTTTCGCTCCACTTTTCCAGCAGACCTCAAACCCTCAAGGTCAGTCCTGCTCTGTAATCTGCAGCGGTTTTCTCCAGGCTGAGACACGGAACTGCGCTTCCCCATGTGTCACTTATCTGTGGGAAAGGACTGGCACATCTCACCAACCCATTTCAGTTCTAAAGCCATGGCTAAAGGGAAGTAGTCATTACGCTAGGTTTAAGCATGTTTATGTCAAAACAGGATACGACCAAGCGGAGTAACACATCATATATTTTGTGAATAATGAATGATCTAATAATGTCTGGGTTGAAATGGCCAATTTAATGGCTTAGCAGAGTGATTACAGCGCAATGGCACACTAGCCTTTATCGGAAACAAATGTCGTTGCGGGAAAGCCTGGAAAACGGAAGATCAGCACATCTCGCGAATCTGTGAGGTCTCACATGGCAAAATGATATTCCGATAATTACTCCAGAAGTGTGAGAAACCCAATAGCCGCCGTGCCAGGCGGTTCAGCTTTGATTGAGACCAGATTGCTCCGCAAGCCTGTTGCCTTTCATTATCATATTCGTTAGGCTGCGGTTCAAGTTCGACTTACGCTACACGCCACCAGACCTCTTCCGCTCATGGTCAGATCAACCACATTCAGATGCACACAAAAAAGACCTAGAGGCCTGTGCAGAAGTTGGAGACCACCCTTCGCTTTATTTCTATTTCCAGTCAAAGAGAGCAGATCTGGGGTGGCATGGTGGTGCAGTGGGTAGCAGCGTCGCCTCACAGTAAAGAAGGCCTGGATTCAGTTCCTGACTGGGGCATGTGAGGTCCTTTCTGTGTGTCTGCTTTGGTTTCCTCCTACAGTCCATAGATATACAGTCAGGTGAATTGGAGATGCTAAATTGCCCCATGAGTGTGAGTAAATGTATATGTCTGTGTGACTGCTGTGCAATGGGCTGGTGGAGTGTCCAGGGTGCTTCATGACTTCTGCCCAAGAGCACTGGAATAGGACCAGAACAAAAAGTGGTTTTGATGGATGGATGGAAGGAAGAAGAGAAGGAAGAAAGGTGGGAGGGAAGGATGGATGGTTGGAGGGAAGGAAAGAAGGAGAGAAGGATGGAAGGAGAGAAGGAAGTAAGGTAGGAGGGAAGGATGGATGGTTGGAAGGAAGGAAGGATGGAAGACGAAATGGAAGGATGGAAAGATGGAAGGATTGATGAAAGGATGGAAGGAGAGAAGGAAGGAAGGTAGGAGAGAGAGATGGATGGTTGGAAGGAAGGAAGGAAGGAAGGAAGGAAAGATGAAAGGAGAGAAGGAAGGATGGATGGAAGGAGAGAAGGAAGGAAGGATGGAAGGAAGGTAGGAGGGAAGGATGGATGGTTGGAAGGAAGAAGAGGAGGAAGGAAAGTTGGAAGGAGCGAAGGAAGGATGGATGGAAGGAGAGAAGGAAGGAAGGATGGAAGGTAGGAGGGAAGGATGGATGGTTGGAAGAAAGGAAGAATGGAAGCAGAGAAGGATGGAGGGAGAGATGGAAGGAAGGAAGGATTGATGAAAGGAAGGAAGGAAGGAAGGAGAGAAGGAAGGAAGGAGGGAAGGATGGATGGTTGGAAGGAGAGAAGGATGGAGGGAGAGATGGAAGGAAGGAGAGAAGGAAGGAGGGAAGGATGGATGGTTTGAAGGAAGGAAGGATGGTTGGACGGAAGGAAGGATGGAAGGAGAGAAGGATGGAGCGTGAGATGGAAGGAAGGAAGGAGAGAAGGAAGGAAGGAAGGAAGGAAGGAGAGAAGGAAGGAAGGAGGGAAGGATGGATGGTTGGAAGGAGAGAAGGATGGAGGGAGAGATGGAAGGAAGGAGAGAAGGAAGGAGGGAAGGATGGATGGTTTGAAGGAAGGAAGGATGGTTGGACGGAAGGAAGGATGGAAGGAGAGAAGGATGGAGGGAGAGATGGAAGGAAGGAAGGAGAGAAGGAAGGAAGGAAGGAAGGATGGAAGCGGTTTTCTATTGTAGTGACACGCTACGGGCTCATGATGTCAAGCAAGGCAAGGCCACACAGCTTCAGCAGCTCAGTGGTCTATTTATATTGTTCTATAAGCACAACTTTTTGTTAAACTACTAAGTCTGCCACGTCTTCTTCTGCACTGACACCACACTGGTGGGGTAGCAGCCCCCAGAGGTCTGGAGAGAAATGGAACTACCACAGAGTCAAAGGCAAAATGGTTCAGAAGACTCAGCCTAGCCAAGGACTGCAGAGTAAGCAACGTGAAAAAGCTTGACAGTGGGCCCTGGGAAGGAGGACGGCGAAAGAGATGGCAGCGAGGATGTCTAGATGGCGGAAAGCATGGTGACAGTGTCCGCAGCCATTCAGCGATGCTTTAAGAAGGTGTCGGGAGCATGGCTGTCCATGGCCAAGGGTCAGGGCCCCAGTGTACATGTGCAGCACCCTCACTGGATTGTTGAGGGATGCCAGAGGACATGGAGAGTGGCCAGTGTAGCTGTTTCCAGTATTGTCTTCTATGCTGCTGCCAGAATGTTTCCTTTCCATGTACCAGTATTTGGTATGTAACCCTTTACCTTTATTATTCTGAATCTTTTCTTCAGGAGTTTCTGCCTAAGGGACATTTTTCCTGACCTCCAAAGTTCAGGCATAGAAGTTGACTGCATTTTCCCGGGGATCCCAAACACGTTCAGTGATGTGAAGGTGCTGGACTTCTCAGTTTACTTTAAAATGTTTATTTTTCTTTTTTGTCTCTTTCCTTTTTTCAGTAAGGGCTTCTTTTCGTGTCCCTACACGATGCCATATTTGGTTTCCTCTGATACATCGTCTGAAAGCATGCCCCTAACTTGTTCTCAAAGGCCGTTTTTGCCCGGAAACGAAATGAATGAAAGGTAGAGCCTCTGACTTTTGCACCAGTACCCTAAACGTTTCTCCGGAGTGTGAGAATGTGGATATTCTGGTGCTATGCTCTGGAGAGACCCGCACGGAGCTTTAAAAAGAGGTTTACAGACAGGAAGGAAGGACATAACATTGGAAGTAAAAGCGGAGGGCCAAATTAAACACTTGTCTGGTGCTGTTGGGCTTTGCTATGGTTACTGTTCTTTCACACGTCTCAATGGCTTGTCGGCCGTATGCACGGGAAGAATGCCTTTGATAAGCCAAAAGGGAGCAGTAGCCTAGCGGGGGAACTAGACCCTGCACCCCACTTCACAACATGTCTGATTTTTTTTCATGGCCGCTGTAAAACATGAATCTCGAAATGGATTCGGTGCTGCGGGATCTTAACAGGGCGTCCTTAAATCATTATCAGCACCAAACAAAAGTGCCCTCTCAGCTGAAGTCATGCTTTAGCGCGATGACTCAAGCGCAGGCATTTGCGCTACAATGATGTCAGCTTCTTTCAAAGAGAGCGGAGTTGATTGCTCCTGGGCTACGTGGCTAATAGGCTTTTTAGCAGAAATAATTGCAATATAAATAGCCAGCGTTGATGAAATACATACTTTTGGATTTAAAGGTGTTTCTTTTAAAGTCTTCATAAAAGCACCTAGAGCTTGGCACTCCGTTTAAGTATGTGTCAAAGTCTTTGTTGCCAGTATTACCCAGCCAGGCTCTTCAGAGACAGGCAAAGCAGAAGTGCATCCCTCCCACAGACCCATATGGTGAAAATTTGAAAAAGTAGAACGACCTTTATTTACTTTTTTATAGCTACGAGAAAACACGTTCCATCATGCATCGCGCACCGGGAGAGCGCTTTAAACGGTTTGTAGATACGCTAACGTTACCTTCGTCGATCCGAGCCAGAACGAGGGAAGGAGAGATGAAGGGAAGGAAAGAAAGATAGAAGGAGAGAAGGATGGAAGGAGAGAAGGAAGGAAGGTAGGAGAGAAGGATGGCTGGTTGGAAGGAAAGAAGGAAGGAAGGAAGGATGGATGGAAGGAGAGAAGGAAGGAAGGATGGAAGGAAGGAAGGTAGGAGGGAAGGATGGATGGTTGGAAGGAAGGAAGGATGAAAGGAGAGATGGATGGAGGGAGAGATGGAAGGAAGGAAGGGTGGTTGGAAGGAAGTAAAGATGAAAGGAGAGAAGGAAGGAAAGATGTAAGGAGCGAAGGAAGGATGGATGGAAGGATGGAAGGAAGGAAGGAAGGAAGGAAGAAAGGTAGGAGGGAAGGATGGATGGTTGGAAGGAAGGAAGAATGGAAGGAGAGATGGATGGAGGGAGAGATGGAAGGAAAAAAGGATTGATGAAAGTAAGGAAGGAAGGAAGGTAGGAGAGAAGGATGGATGGTTGGAAGGAAGGAAGGAAGGAAGGAAAGATGAAAGGATTGGAGGAGAGAAGATGAAAGGAAGAAGATGTAAGATGTAAGGAGCGAAGGAAGGATGGATGGAAGGAAGGAAGGAAGGAAGGAAGGAAGGAAGGAAGGAAGAAAGGTAGGAGGGAAGGATGGATGGTTGGAAGGATGGAAGGGTGGTTGGAAGGAAGGAAGGATGGAAGGAGAGATGGATGAAGGGAGAGATGGAAGGAAGAAGGGATTGATGAAAGTAAGGAAGGAAGGAAGGTAGGAGAGAAGGATGGATGGTTGGAAGGAAGGAAAGATGAAAGGAGAGAAGGAAGGAAAGATGTAAGGAGCGAAGGAAGGATGGATGGAAGGAGAGAAGGAGGGAAGGAAGGAGGGAAGGAAGGACGGTTGGTTGGTTGATCCGAGCCAGAACGAACCTGTCCCTCCGTACGGGTCCTTGAGGGCGGCTGATTCTTGCGCACCTACATGCGCAGCGCCAATGAAACTTTTCACCATTATGGTAAATACTGTAGGTTATAAAATGTGAATTCTCAGCCTGCATACCCCCACATGAGTCTGACATGCTTTGGAGGTCAACTGAGGGCATGCCTGTTGGGAGGGTAGCGTTCAGTGGTAGGTACTTAAATCCACCGGGGTATTAACCACTGTGTACAGAGTGTTAGGGCAACACATGATTAGTTGTGTCTCTGAAACTGAAAGAAGAAGACCTAGAAGAAGACAGGGCTGTTGTAAGATCCTACATCTGCTCTGTTCCTCTCCTCTAGGTGGTCTTTTGTATTGGTGAGAGGGGCAAAAACAAGGGGCTTGCCTTGCTCCTTGTGCAAGCTAAGAGTTGCAAAGTCCACCGTGCCTGGCAAGTTTGTTGTTCAGCGTCCAAGCTCCTCCTTCGGCGCTCTGCTCCGCTGTGAGTTGATTGCTAATTAGCGCCTTGTTGGGTTTGTTTGTTTGTTGTTTGTGCTTGGCCTGGATACCCCGCGTTCTAGCTGCCTTGGCTATGCTGACGCCTTTCCTGAACCATGAGTTGCACCAACAAAATCTCCCAGAGCAAGTTTTGTTTTTCAGCTTCCAGTCTCAGTAAGAGCGCTAGCTAATTCCTCAGCACATCCCAGGATGTTGCCAAAGCCTGGTAGCTCCGGATAAAGCCTGGAAGGACTGAAGCTTATTGTGACTACTGGCCATGAAAAGCAAGAGTAGGCAAGTACCTAACAATGGAGTCAGGCAGTTAACCCCTTATACTCCAAACCCCTGTGTATACGGGCCAAAGCTTAAACTCATAACGGCATAACTTACACATTATATAAACTACATGGGAACACTTTACATTCAGTGTTGACTGATATGAAGTATTACATTGACAATGGTTATGATGCTTAACATGTGTCAGATATAGATGTTACAACTACATGTGTGATGTAAACATGTAACAACTACTTTACATTAGTTTATCTGTTGTTTATGTATTACTTCATCTAAGGTAATGTAATACTGCACGTTAGTCAGGCAACATAATGCAAACTCACACTAACCCTAATAGTGGTAGAAACTGGATAATAAACCCAGGGTTTAGTGGGTTAACAGATGGTTTTTGTGCTGCTATTTTAATTGAACAGCAAAATTATAATGAAAGAATTGATGGTGAAGAACGTGTTCCCATCACACAACAATTCAAAAGTTTTGTAATTGCTCAGCAATACCTTATACAGCGTTGACTGAAACAAAAAATGTTTAATTTGCAATTTAATAAAGATAAAAATAGCTAATGGCTAAGGCTAACACTTGCTACCTGATCAAAAAGACTTTGGTCACCATTATGGGAGGGATTCTGAATATTAATTTAAACTGAGCTCAATCTTATCCACAACACTGTTCATCGCCTTAGCTTTATAGCTTCCTACAAATAAAAATATATCGCCGCTGTCCAGTGAAAAACATGTATCTCCATTTCTGACCTTTTTCACTTTTATGCCTCATTTGATCACATGACCAGCTGTTTACACTGTGTCCGAATTTCATGATGAATGGACCAACAGAAATGGCCCACATATCGTGTGGAAAAAGTCTGGTTCCATTGACTTACATTATAATTAAAATGGATTTTGGCCTCTCCTGTAAAGTTGCTGGTTTGGAGATACTTGTTTTTCTTTGGACAGCGACGATGTATTAGTATAATATTTAATGTATAGAGACCACCCTACCTTTATTTCATTTGTAGTGGAGATGTGAAAAGGGCCATTATGCTATTCACATATTTAAACCCTGTCCAATATCTACTATTTTAAATCAGTTTTAAATATCAGGGAAACATATATATATATATATACAGTATATAGATAGAGAGCATATAAGAATGTGTCCCCTGTGAGTGTAATGTACCTAATAGTGTGTAATATCTCCATAAGCACAAATAGCAGCTGTGATTAGATTTGGCATGGACAGGACAAGTTTTTGGATGTAGGCCACATCAATGTTCAGGCACTCTTGCCTCGGAGAATTGCACAGTTGGGGAAAATGTTGTGGACGCCTTGCTTATTTCCATACATGGAACGAGACATTCACTGCACTGTGCCACCTGTCAATCACCCCGCATGCGACTTAGTTAGATCAGGTAAGAGTGAGGAACTGGGTTACCATCAGTAAGCTGTTTTAAGAGTGGAGAGACCTCAGACCCATTGGTTCCAGTGATCCAGGAACTGGTTACTGTACGGACTGTGTTGTTGTTCGCTCTAACGTTATCATTGTATGTGTACAGGTCTTAAAAGGGTTTTACAGCCATGGAGATCTAAAAAAAGTTTAACAAGTTTACCAGCCCTGGTTGCATGTCCATGGACTTGGGTAGGTTGCAGCTACTGAAGGGAGGAGTGTATTTGCTATGCTGTCGAATTCAAGTATCAACAATCACTCTCCAGGATCGTTAACTGTGCCTTTAATGACTTTTAATAAATAATTGGAGATCTGCACAGTACTGTATGCCAAACCTGTTGGTGTAGACTGTAACATCTTATCATGGTGTCCGTAGAAATCTTAAAAGGGTTTTTACAGGCATGAAGATCTAAAAAAGCAAAAAAAAAAAAAAAAAAAAAAAGTTTCCTAGCCCTGGTTGTTTAGCTCAGCAGTTTATGTTCATGAACTTGGGGTGGGGGGGAGTTGGACCTTCTGAAGGACCACTAAACAGAGGAGAGTATTTGTTATGCTGTTGAGTTCAAGTATCAACAATCACTATCCCGAATCATTAACTGTGCCTTTAATGATTCCTAACAAATGAAGGGATGTCTGCACAGTACTGTATATTAACCAAAACTGGTTTAGCCCTCATTAAATCAGTGAGTCCTAACCTCTGAACTATTAGTACAAATTTTTTGGCTTGCTGTTGAGTTCACGTATCAACAGACACTTTCCAGAATCACTAACGGTGCCTTTAATGACTCTTAATAAATGGAGGGGGGTTTGCGCAGTACTGCCTGTTGACCAAAACTGCCTTTGTACTGTTGAAAACAGTGAGTCCCAACTTCTGAACTATTTGTTCAAACTTTTTAAGCATGCTGTTAAGTTTAAGTATAAACAAACACTCTCCAGAATCGCTAACCGTGCCTTTAATGACTCCTAAAGTACAGTGCATACCCCTTATCATTAATAGGTTAACCACAGCTGGCTTTCCACTATTGAAAACAGTGATCCTAACTTCCTAACTATTAGTACAAACCTTTCAACCACAGTGTTTGGGTTTTGTCACAGTGAAAACTCCACTGAAAGCTTCCATAAGCTGCACAGGGGACTGACGGGAAGTGACAGGGCCGGCGTCCTTAGTTCTCTTTGATGTTGCTACGTCAAACCTGTCCAGCCCCTGCTGCTGGCCTGCATGCTTACCCCACACTTCCTTTTCAATTTCCTGAGTAGCCTGCCACTCTCTCTCTCTTTCTCTCTCTCTTTTCTGAAGTGGCTCCTCTTCCTCTGTCCCCCCTTTTTTTTTTTTGTTTCTGCATAGGTCGGCTAAAAGCCCACATTCCTGCTGTCCGTGTCCCAAACCTAATGCAGAAAACAGTGCAGGCAGGGTTTGTTCGATTCATTTTTATTAGGACACTCACTCACAGATCCAGCAATGTCCTTTCACCCCAGGTGGGTTGGAATTTGACCTTTTGGCTTGACGCAGAAGTCCGCTGCTGCTCTGTTCTGTCCTTGAGTAGCCGGTCTGCAGGGCATTTCCACAGAAATCTGAAAGAGCATTAGTGCCTAGTACTTTCCGAAATCTTTGTGATGCCAAAATTAGGCTCTAGAGGCCGTGCTGGTTTAGCCTGTAGTTAAAATCAGGTGAAAGTATGCACAACAGCTTGAGTCAAAAAAATATTTTGTCCTTAAGAGTGTCCCCTTTGGGAGGTAGCTGTTTACAGCATTATTCATGCCACGTGTGCGAGTTCCCGAGATAAAGGGCTGTACCGGTCAGCAGTATACAGCAGCCAGATTTTTGGGGGGGATAAACAAGTTTAACTAAATCCAAAAGTAGCTTTGTGTTTTTACAGTGGTGAAATATTAATATTAATAAGTGCAAGCAAGTCAAAAGACTAATTTCACAAATAGCTGCACCCAGAGGGAATCAATTCACAGGAACGAGACTCGGTGGGTAGGTTTGGCATTGTTCACATTTGGCCGCGTGTGTGGCGTAAGCAAGGACAGACCTTATCTCGGTACCTGACTGACCCAACAGCCACTATTGCAGACATCCAGGCTGACACTGCCCCCCATGAGCACCTGATCCCAGCCCTCCATGAGTCAACCTTAACACCATGTCAACACGTCCCCCAAGACTCCCAATGGTGTCGTGCACCATTGGAGTGACTCTTAGGACCACATGTATTTTGACAGACGACTCTGTGTGTGGATGCATCTGTCCTAACCTCTGAAATACTAGTACATTAACACTTTCCAGAATCACTAACGTCAATTCAACCAAGACTGCAATGGTACTGTTGAAAACAGTGCCCAACTTCTGACTTGTTTTCAAACTTTTAAGCATGGGTTAGTGACTCTTAGTGGCTAACAGAATCACCGTACAGTGATCTTATTTGGTCTTGGTGGCTTTCCCCACTATTGAAAACCCTATTCCTAACGACCACAGTGTGTGGAGGCACCGTGGTCAGCATAAGCTGCACAGGGGATGAACGGTTTAGTTGCCATGCCGTCAAAACCACGACCATCGAATCCGTTTGTGGAGGCACCGTGGTCAGCACCAAGATGAACAGTTTGTTGTCACACATCCAGAAGGCCTGGTGTCACTCCACCTCCACCCCTACCGCACCATCTGCAGGAACTGTGTGGGGATACTCAAACTTCATTGTATGGATTATCTCAAACTAAAGCTAACCAGCATATGAGCTAGCAAACTAGCCATGCTTGTCCTTACACCAGCACTGTTCGATTTTCACACACCATCTTTCATTCGTCTGTTAATTTATGATTTTCGTCGTCCAGTTATTGTCATATAAAAAGCTGGATAATGACGTTAGTTCTGTATAACAGGCAGAGCAGGAGAGTGTTGGATAGAGAGCTGTCAATCAAGCTGTTTATTAGTCACACCCACACAGTTCTCAGATAGATCTGATCAGTGATATTAAGCTGTGTTGTATTACATTGATGTCTTATGTTTTTAATTTGAACTTTGGATGTTTAATACAGTACCAGCCCAGCGACACAAGTTTAAACTTCTCCTTATGTTTACCGTAATGCTTTACTTTTATTCTAAGGTGAAGACAGCAAACTATAAAACAGCACTTGTGGAATTATACAGTCCACCTTAAAAACCTCCTACATGGAACTTTACAGGAGGATGAACCAGCTTTCTTTACCTGCAGTGAAGCTGATACCTTAAGTTTTAAACCAATTCTATTGGTCGGTCCATCATGGGTCAGTCCATCATGATAACTAGAGCTTTTCAACTGAGGAAAAAAACGAGATTCTTTTTTTTTGCACAATTAAATGTACATTAGAGGTGGGGCTATGGTATAACACTGTGGCACATCAAGAGTATATGTGGTGTATCAGGATATGTATTATTCAGACATCTCATCAGGTGGAACTGGTAGATATAAGGCTGTAGAGTCTTTAAGATCACCTACAACATCCATTTTGAATTGTGGACTGCATAATTCCACCTTAAAATCCAAAGCTCAAATTCTACTGTTTCTATTTTCTGTAATTATTGTATATATAGATCTTATTTGTATTGTGTATATATACAGGGGTTGGACAATGAAACTGAAACACCTGTCATTTTAGTGTGGGAGGTCTCATGGCTAAATTGGACCAGCCTGGTGGCCAGTCTTCATTAATTGCACATTGCACCAGTAAGAGCAGAGTGTGAAGGTTCAGTTAGCAGGTAAGAGCACAGTTCTGCTCAAAATACTGCAATGCACACAACATTATGGGTGACATACCAGAGTTCAAAAGAGGACAAACTGTTGGTGCACGTCTTGCTGGCGCATCTGTGACCAAGACAGCAAGTCTTTGTGATGTATCAAGAGCCACGGTATCCAGGGTAATGTCAGCATACCACCAAGAAGGACGAACCTCCACCAGCATCACGTAGTGACCTGGCCACTATCCTGCAAGAAGAATGGCTTAAACTCCCTCTGACCACTGTGCAGGACTTGTATATGTCATTCCCAAGACGAACTGACGCTGTATTGGCCGCAAAAGGAGGCCCTACACCATACTAATAAATGATTGTGGTCTAAAACCAGGTGTTTCAGTTTCATTGTCCAACCCCTGTAGATCTTATTTATTATTTGTATGTTTCCGGACACTTCTGTTCTTTCCTCTGTGCTGCTGTGGCATTGTAAATTTCCCCACTGTGGGATCAATAAAGGATTATCTTATCTTATCTAGCAGGGTGTGTCTAAACTTCTGACTGGTGCTGTACAACATTCAAGTTCACTGTCATACAAATATTCCAGGAGCTTTAAATAACCACAAATAGAATTCTATCATATTTAGCAGCTCTGATTAGTTAGCTTATATGATTTTCTGTGTAGGTTGTGAAATATAAGTAATGTGTTTCCTGGCCGTTTGGCTGGAAAGCTGGGAGACTGACTAATGCCTTTCTCATTTTCAAGGCTGCAGCAGTAAACCTGAAGCACAAGCCATGCGATGAGCAGCCACGGATAAAGCGTGCACCTGCAGCCACAAAGAAGAAGTGGGAAATGAGACTACACAGATGCCTCCAGGGCAGCGGGGGAATATTGGAGTTCACTGTCCTTCAGGACTCTCACACGGAGCTCCGCTACATAAATTGAGACTTTCTGTCTGTTTAATGGGATTCTCACCGTCCTGCATTCTCTCACAGCCGTCACTCAGCCTGCTGTATATCCTATAGCAGGAGGCTCTGTCGGGTAAATACTCCGTCATGCGGTCGCCTCTGTTTTTATAATCACCCAGAGTGGATCAGCTGGGCCTTTTGAAGCTCACACTTGCTTACAGGAGAATGAAAACAAGGCCGGCTGGAGAATCTGTGGATGTACACTTGGATTTGTTTGTTGAATGTGTCTGCGGCAGTTAAAGAGGTGCTATGTCATACTCGCTGAGCACAGCTCTCACACTGGCAGCAAGCACGAGCCATCAGGGAAGCCGGTTCTGCTGATTCCAGTGTTCCTCACCATCTGAGAGTCACTACTGCTTTGGCAGGCACGCCGTCCACTGAGCGAGAAGAATAAGAACATACATGGCCACGGCTTTAACGGGTTTATTAGCCGCTTTAGCATTCCTGATGAGATTGTAAAAAAATGCTGGCGAATGTATCTGGGGGATGGAGAACGGGCCTCGGGAAGGCGAAGAGAGAAGCGGTGGGTGTTACAGAGCAGCTCAAGTTTTCAGAGCAGAAATCCACCGAAAACCCAACGGTATGTTTAACCGCGTTGGACGGGGGCTGCAGCTGCGGATGGAGCGTTTGTGGTGAGAGGAGAAAAGTCCAGGCCCTAAGCCCTGCTCTCTGGAGCTCTCCCGAAGTGATGATAGAGCTGATCTCTTTATCCCGGCCCAGACTGAAGGTTAACACGCTGATCAAAACAGAAAGGGATCAGAAACCTGCTGTATTGTTAATGGAGATTTCCATGCTGGAACAGGCCCGGGGAGAGTTCCTCGGCCAAGCCGCCATGTCATTCTTATAAACTGTGACAAAGCAAAGGAAAGGCTTCAGTCACACTTCATTCTTTCGTTTATTCCTAAATATGCTGATAGATTGACACTGAGTGCTGTAGCCATAGCGGAATCTCAGCACCACTAGTGATATTCTGCTTTTGGATTCAAAGCAACAGCAAGCAGTAACTAATCATGAGGTCCATGCTGAGCATAAAGTTCGCCAGTCTAATGGTTCTGGTGCCGTAGGAGCTCCACTTACCATATAGGAGCACTCTGTAGACTGTAGTCCATCTGTTTCTCTGCATACAGTCCTCTTATACCCTGTTCTTCAATGATCATGACCCCCAAAGGACCCCCACAGGACCTTGGACCATCAGGCTTTTCAACCCTGGTCGTGGAGGCACCCTGGCCTCAACTAGTCAGCTCATTAACAAACCCTTTCAGAGCTGCAGAAAGTGTGTTAAGGCAGGGAATCCACGGTGCCTCCAGGACCAGGGTAGAGAAACTGTGCTCTAGTCCATCAGTCGTCACTGGGCGCTGCCCACAGTTCGCTGTTGGCTGGATAGTTTTGGTTGGTGGACTAGTCTCAGCCCAGCAGTGACAATGAGGCGTCAGCAGCATGTTGTGTCTGATCCACTCACACCAGCACAACACCAGGTCAGTCTCACTTGCAGTGCTGTGAATGATCCACCACCCACACAATACCTGCTCTGTGGGGGTCCAGTGGGGGTCCTGCCCTTTGAAGAACAGGGTAATACAGTATACAGAGAATCAGATGGACTACAGTCTGTAACTGTAGAACCACAAAGTGCCCCTATAGGGTCAGTAGAGAAACTCCAGTATTGTCTATCACCATTCCCTGTTTCCCAGGGGATTATATATATATATGTATATATATATATGATACACCCATGTAAAATCCCTACCTTATCCATTAACCTGGATATGGATCTAATTTCCTATTAAGCACAATCAGGCCAATAATAATAAAAAACATTAAACAGCTTAAATTATTATTATTTTTTTTTTAGTTTAGTTACATTTTTGGCATTTCACCGTTCTAAATCCACCGCCAGACAGCGGCGCCTTGACCAAAAGCCTGTCAGATGTGTTCCATGAAAGAAGCTTTTCCTAAGAAAAAGCATTCATCTTCCTGAGGTTCTATCAGGAAACCTAATTGTAGCACAGAGTCAGCGTGTCACTCCCTCTATCTTGTATGTATTCTAAATATAATGACACATAACATAGACATGGAAAGATTTTCATACACCGCTAAGGGGGTGGGCTTATAGAAGGTAATATAGAAGTCTAGATTGTTCTTTATCTTTCTTTGTGGTCCAAAATGCATTTTATTTGGTCCATTCAGTCCTGGTCTAGGGTTGGCTATGCTGTACTACACCAATAAGAGTCCTTGGACAAGACTCCTAACGCTACATTGGCCTACCTGAAATACAAATACCTTTGGAAGTCAGCTAAATGTCATAAATGTAAATATAAATGGTAATAGAACCCCTCAT
This sequence comes from Prochilodus magdalenae, assembly GCA_024036415.1. Classification (NCBI taxonomy): domain Eukaryota; kingdom Metazoa; phylum Chordata; class Actinopteri; order Characiformes; family Prochilodontidae; genus Prochilodus; species Prochilodus magdalenae. The sequence continues at coordinate 52,183 of JAMWET010001724.1, read as the reverse complement.
AGCGAATCTTCAACCTGCTAAAAATGAATAAGTGAAGAAATGAGAAAATAAAAGAAACAACATATGGATTTGGCAGAGGCAGTAAGTGCCCAACCCTTAACGTTCTCCTCAGCTTTTTGGTAAAGCACGTTTTGATTCAGTATGTCTTAATAATAAATGGTGGTAAACTTAACTCAAATTGATCTGGCCATCTCTACCAAACGGCAGAGCTATATTCGGCTGAAACCATTTTTCAACAGATGAAGTCTTGCAACTTTACTCTTCTCATCCATAGAGGAAGCAACAAGCAAATCACTTCACCAATATGGATGGGTTTTGGTTGAGTTTTATTTTACCAGCATATTATAGTTTCAGATGTTTTGACCAACAGAATTATGTAACCTTATACAACAAAAATTAGTCTAATAAAAGAAAAAAAAGTCAAAAACATGCGTTACCAAATGGTCTAATTGTTTTTGTATGCTAAAGGTGTCTATGCTAAGCTAATGTAATTAAACTGAACTATGTGTATTATTATTGCCCTTTTCTAAACATATCAAATATTATTTAATATCTTTTTATAATTTTTTAATAATAAAATTCTTAATTAAAATTAGATGTAGTAGATAGTGTCGTGGACAACACCAGGGTTCTGTATGCTGCAGTTTTTGTTCCCTGCTGATACTTTTGGCTGCCTTGGAAAACCTTCTAACACCACAACAAGTGCTTTCCTCTGAAACATGATTAGCCTCACTAGATAAGTCTGTCTGCCATATGCTGTAAATTAAATTCTTTTTCTTTTCCAGTCTCCTTTTTTTTTCCGATGAGCCCCTGCTTCCCAGAATATCTGCAGTGCAGGCCAGCAGTTCTGATATCAGTGAAAATATTTTCATCCGTCTGTATTTTGAATATCTCAAATCAAAGACAGTTTAAAAAAAGAGTCTTGTTGACAACTTTTGGAGCTTGTGTCAAATCTAATCAAATTACATCCAAGTTTATTTGTCACATACATAGATATGCATGGTACAGCTAGCAGTGAAATGCTTTGACAACTGCCCGTTCTCATGGAACCATAAGTACGAAAAAATGTAGATAGAATATCTAAAATAAACTAGAATAAATAGGTAAGAGATACTGAACAAATTGTACTTTTTAACTTTACACCGTCCACCCAGCATAAAGTTTAAAGTCCAAGTTGTTCAGTACTTCTTCCGGGAGATACCATTTCATACTATTTACCTTTTTTTTTACAGTAGCTATAAAATGCTATTTCTACCTTTTATGGAGGTCCCTATGTTAAACTATGTCTTTGTTTACCTTTACAATCCTGAAGCAGTGACTTTATATAATGGAAATATACATGTAGTACAATACTAAGTAAGTCAGCTAATCAACTATTATAAAAGGGTTTTACTTTGTCACTGTCCGATAAAAAATGAATTTCGATTTTTGTTGGTTTCTACTTTTTTGTATCATTCAAACACAGCAGCTATTGTTTACACCGTGTTAAGATTTCATGATAAATTAACCAACAGAAATGCCCTCAAAAGTCTGGTTCCATTGACTTACATGATAATTAACTATGTTTTTAGATAAATAAATAGATAGATAGATAGATAGATAGATAGATAGATAGATAGATAGATAGATAGATAGATAGATAGATAGATAGATAGATAGATAGATAGATAGATTATTGTAGCAGTTGATTTTTTTCACAATACAACAACCGGAGTTATTCATTTGCTCTTGACATTGCTGTCTTTGTGGGGAGGTGTGAATAGCTTTTACCCCTCATTGCTCCCTAGCAGCTTAACACAAACCCCAACATTTCAAACACACAGGTGACAATGGTGTCTGAGCTAATCTGATGACAACTGGGGAAATATTTTTTTGAATGCCATGTGCTTCCCTGGGAGGAAGAAGGAGGCTGGAGGCTGGAGCGACGGTTTCAGCAGCAGTCACAACAGTTTTTATTTTACATTCCAAGCACAAACAAACCAAACCTAAACCACAGGAATATAACTTTGCACTTCTCTGTGGCTCCAAGCTAGACTTCTTTTTGGCCCTTTCTCATGCACAAGCTTTCCAGCCATAATAAAGTGGCCTTGCTGCAGAACAGGAGGCGGGGCTCAGGAGGCTGGGTTTGTGGTTCTTGTTGGTGTAGATCTCCTCCCACTGTTTCTCATGGCTGACGACCTCCTCCCACCACCTCTCGCAGCTACCACTGGTCCACAGAGGACGGGCATCCAGCACATAGGGTTCACTGGTTTCACATTCACTGAAAGAAAGATGGGCACTAGAGAGCAGAAGGTGTACACTTTTTCCCTTTATGTTTTACTTTATAGTTTATGTCCGGATATGTAAGAGTTAGGGTTTCAATCATTGCTTCAGTCATTTTGCTCTTCGGAAATGACCCTAACCACATGTTGCTTAATGGAGATAATTATGTTACATGCTACATGGAGATAATAAAGATAACCATAACCACAAAATAGCCAAATATATGTATAGCCTTTCTATATCTATAAGTGTAGGACATTCAAACTCTAAAAAGACAGAAGAGACAAAGCCATTGTGCCATGATCATAAACCTGGCTGGGCTGTATATTGGCAAGAACCTGGGGTACATGATAAGCATCATTATACAGGGATTGGGATTCGATATATTGTGATCCTGTATACAAAGTGATATACTGTGCTTATATATATATATAATATAATATATATAATTATAATAATATAAAACACACCACCATATGCATAGGTTTGCTAATGCTAACATTCGCAATGCATTCTTACATCATCCTTGCATACCGTCGCTGTTCAAAGAAAATCAAGTATCTCCAAAATGGCAACTTTACAGGACAAGGCATAAACCTGATTTACCGTTAATGTAAGTCAGTGGAACCAGACGTCTTACCAAGGAGTTTTGGGGTCATGTCTGTAGGTACAAACCACCAAAAATGGAGAAACATGTTTTTCTTTGGACAGCGACGATATGTTGGAGTGATAGAGTTGTGCAGTAGGGGGTTTACACACAACACAAAGTGAACCACCGTCTGCCATCGCTCTTTGATTGTAGACTATTGACTAAAAATCAATGCTGTGTTTTTGAGAATCGAGACGTATCACAAAAAATAATATCACGATATTCGACATTTTCAGTTCTTTCTTACAGTACTAAAAGCTGGGTAAGCCTCCAATGCACCAATAAAAAATAAGGAAGGTGAAACGTGATCAATAGTCCACACTCCTAGACAATCCTATATCGTCGCTGACCAATGAAAAAAGTTAAAAAATGGCATTCTTCCAGGAGAGGGCTACAAACTAACTTCAATCTATTATTATCTGTGGTTGGTGGGCGCAATGGATAACACCACTTGTCATTGAGCTACCATATCACATGGGAGATGGAGGTTCCATTCCAGGTTTGGATGATCACGCTGTGCTACACCAATAAGAGTCCCTGGGCAAGACTCCTAACACTACATTGGCCTCCCTGTAATGTGATTAACCTTGTAAGTCGCTCTGGATAAGAGCATCAGCTAAATGCCTTAAATGTAAATGTATTCCAGGCCATTCTGGACCATTTCTGTTGGTCCATTCCTCATTAAATTCTCATACACTGTAAATGACAGCTGCTGTGTTCAAATGATGCATAAAAGTCAAAATTAAGATACATATTTTCTTTGGACAGGAAAGGGTTAATTGTCGTTTATGTTATGTCAGCCTTCGGTCTGACCCAGTGACTCTACGAAGGCCCTCACACACACACACACACACACAGCCTCTCAGACATTACCTTAGGAGAGGTACACCCCGTACACACTGTGTTCCTTCTCTCGGAGCAGCTGTGTAACCAGTTACAGACCTCTCGCACTAAAATTACAGCTGTGGCAAATACATATTGCCAAAACAGACCCGCTGAAGTGATTCAATCTGAAGCATTCCTTGAATAGATACTGGTTACAATTAGGCGAGTGAAATACAACTTTTTCTCCATTCTTAGAATATTCCTGGCTTGATTTTCCTGATTTGGAACCTGCAATGGAAAACTGGGGCCCATCTGGCTAAATTTAAAGTAATGACCAGGGCCTATGTATTGTACATCACAGTAGGAGAGCGCTGGTGTGGAAGTGTCAGGAAAATACACAGAGACGCATTAAAGAGTCACTGCGGAAATATTTTGTGTATGCCAGTGCAGACCACTGTTGACTTTGGCAGTGCGTCGCATGCCTTCTTTCCTTCTTTTGACCTCTCGCGACGTATCTCGGGGCTGCAGCTTGCCTGGCGCTCTGAACCGCATTCACCTTAGTTACCTGACAGTGGTAAGGTACGCGTTGGTACCGGAGGTCTCTCTATCCTAAAGCACTCGAGTCTCGCTCGCTTTAGGCTCGGACAGCCCTGACACTTCAGCAGCGGAGCCGGAGTGTGACTGCTATCAAAAGGGAGGCAGCACTGAACTGCACAAGTTGAAAGGACAGTGGCAGGACCACAGGCTAATCCATCCCACATGCCTGACATCCTGCTCGGGCAGCGAGTGCACGCACATTGGAGTCTCAGTGGCTTTGGCCACAGAGAAAGAAAGAGAGAGAGAGAGAGAGAGAATGGAAACAGCTCGTCCTGGACTGATTCACAGCACCCATGAACAGAGTTTATGCTCTGGATTATGTTCCACATGTGCTTCTCTGCTATACTTGGTTCTGTTGTTGTTGTTTTTATGGTCAGAGTTTTTGTCCCTTTAGCGCCTGCTGGCCTTGCTCCGGCTTGACCTGCCCACACTGGCTGGCAGGGCTTCCTTAGCTGCCCTCTTCTTCAACTTGATCCTCGTGTGGCTGTTTCTCGTGTTCCTTCTCCGTTCCATCCACTTATACTCCAAGGGTCAGTTTCCCAGAGCTGGATTAATCCTAACATTGGACTACAATGCAATGCCAGTGATGACTCACCTCGCTCCAAATGTAGTCCATGGACCAAAACATGTTCGGTGTTGAAGTTCTTTCAGATTTTTCTTCAGATTGAGACTGGAGCTAAGTCTATAGCCAGCAGCTTAGCATCCTTGCTAACTAATTCTTGCTAAACTCATTGTCATAACTAGCTGCACAAAGACCTGAGAGAAATGAAATTTGGTGGGTAGGTTTGACATTGTGAGACATGCAAATGATTCAAGTTTCATGCTAAGTTGTGCAAGGATGGGCCTTATCACGGTACCAGACTGACCCAGCAGCCACCCAACAGTCACAATTGCAGTGATGCCCAGCATAAGTCATCCTGTTATTGCCAGCACCATTGGCAGATGGCTGCACGACGCAGGACTGCATGCACTTAGGCCGTTACAACGACTGCCCTTAACGCCACGTCAACATCGCCAAGACTACAATGGTGATGTGCCAGACTGTCACAAAGTGACTCTCAATGACGTAGGCTTTGGTCTTTGTGGAAATGACCAGTGGATCTGTGTGTGGAGGTACCATGGTCAGACACCATTAGGAACCTTCACACCTCTGTCTGGAATGATGCATTAGCAAACATGGCCGCCCAACGCCATAATGAGAGACAGACTTCTGTATGTGTAGCTCAATAAATATTGGTCATATCAGTCTTAATGTATCATCATTTTTTCTTCCAGGTAGCCTTTATCTTCCATCCCAATAGCACTGCAATCCCACACCTCCTTCCAGAGGCTACTATCCTTTGGACAATGAGTGTAAGTCAGCCTTTGTAAAACTATATGACACAATGTTGTTTACACAAACAAACATACTGAGCACATTCAGGCAGCAACATGCCATTATGTTTTTACCAATGCAACATACTTTGGGTTTTGCCCAAACCCATCACTTTAATCCGGTTTTGGGAAATCAGACCCAAAGGTCCACCACATGCCACCAGAGACCCTTTCCTTCATTCCGCGTTAGAGTTCTTTGCCTGTCCACTTTGTTGATTTGCATTTTAAGCATGTGCTGACGCATATGGAGCTAAAAGAAGCTGAGTGACTCCACACAGGCTCGAGAGCCATGCCTGTCAGGCGCAGCCTTCCAACTTCAAACGTCTGGGACACAGCTTTTAGCAATCAGCGGTTTATGTGCCCTGAAATGAAAGTGCATAAAATATGAAATTGCATATGTTTGTTTTAAAAAAGGAGGAAGGGAAACATGGTGAGACGATAAGAAAACGTCTTGTAAATCTATTATGGACAAGTAATTCTGATTTAGTGCCTCGATATTAATATAAACAGCATAAAACTGGACTGATGCTTTGTAAATTGCTCATTACAAATCTTCTGCTTGACAAACCAAATGCAATGCAGATTGTACAGTAGTGCTAACATGTGACCTTTAGAGCTAGGCCTTGAGGCTGATCTACAAAACTCAAAAACTAGGAATAAACTGCATCTGTAATAGACCTTCAGATCTTTTATAGTCGACAGTTATGTGATAAAAGTCTAGTCAGTGGGAAGTAATTGCTGCTGACATCATGAATAAAACCACAACAGAGATAAATGCTTTTCAACTAGTGACTATAAAAATCAGATTTAAAAAATCCATGATGAAGACAATCTACAGGTCAGTAGAACGTCACATGCACCTTTCCAATGAGCCCTGGATGGTTTTGCTAGCACTCAGGGAAAATCAAAAATACAGACCCTGGAATGTCACAAATTAGTTTCATTAACTCTGTTATCCAGAGCAAGGTTAGTCATGTTACAGGGACATCAGTGTAGTGTTAGGAGTCTTGCCCAAGGACTCTTATTGGTGTAGCATAGCATAGTCACCCAGACTGGGATTTGGCTCCGTGGCAGGTAGTGGTCTTATCTGCTGAGCTACACCAACAGTTTCCCAATGAGGTGCTCCCTAGATGGCCTTGCTGAGCCACTCAGAAGAGGTGCCCCCCCTTTCCTACATGCCTTTTTTATAACGGTCTTTGGGAAACTGAAAATATGTACCCCGGAATCACCTGGCTCCTCACCTGGTTCCTTCTCTGAGGTGTCCATGCTGTTAGCATCAAAATCACGTATTCAAAAAACAGTAGCAGAGCCAACTAGGTGACTAGTCAGTGCAACCCCATGCTAATTTCTGCTGGTGCCCCCATGGGAGTAGTTAGCACTAAGCCAACGGCAATTCTTATGAACACATTTTGGCTTTTCTTGATGAACATACACTCATCATCAAAAGAATAATTGGATCCAGAAGGAAGTGTGGGAGTGCGGTGCTATTGGGAAGGAAGATAAAGGTTACGAGGAATAAAACATGATGATACATTTAGACTGATATGGGCAATATTTACTGAGCTACACATACAGAAGTAGTGTCTCTCAGTATGGCGTTGGGCTAACGCAACATGCCAGAGGTAGTAGCATGAAGTTGTAGAGCTTTCTAATGGTGTCCCGCGAAATAACCCATCCCAAGCAGTAGAGGTGGAAGTGAAGTGACACCAGGCCTTCTGGATATGTGGTGAGTGACAACCTCTCATCTTGGCGTTGACCAAGATGCCCCCACACATGGATTTGTTGGTCATCTTCACCAAGACAGAAAGTGACTCTTCACTGAAGTCACTAAATGACAGTCTGACACAACACCACTGCAGTCTTTGACAATGTTGATGATGGGATAATGCCAGTCATTACACGTGTCTGTGTGCCAATGGTGCTGCACTAACAGGATGACTCAAGGAGGGCACCACTGCTCACCAAGTGTCTGCAGTCAATGTCTCAGGATGTCAAACCTACCCACCAAGTTTCATTCCTCTCGGCTGATTCCTTCTGGAAGCAAGGATTTGCAGAAGCCCAGACCTTTTCTCTGGTAACTGGTTCCAGTTAATTCCACTGTTGGCCAAGCTAACATGTCCAGCCTTTAGTTCAGCTCTTGAAGTCCCAACCAATGGGAGAGCTAGCTTGGGAATAACTACTTTCATACCACAAAGAAAAATAAATCTGATCGTTTTCAGTTTGATCCTTGTGTTTACAACTCCTCCACAGAAATGATAAGTCCTCTGAAAGCCTTACAGGCCTCAAGGGATTCCAACAGCTAAAATGGTGACCGTGGGTGTTTTGTGTTCTCTTTCATGGAAGGAAACGGACAGACATGGGTCAGCCTCAGGCCCCTCTGCCTCAGCACACACTTCCTGCTGACACCACAGAGACCAAACTGGCACGCTTTATGAGGGAGGGGCTGGAAAGGTCTTGGTTCGCCATCACCGCCATTCTCTGTACAGATAAAAGGACTGGACATGACCTCTAAAGACAGAGGAGACGGATTTAATGGCTGAGCAGATGACAAAGCGAACAAGCTGATTAATTCATGTCATTGACTTTACGAGGGACTAGGAGAGAAGAATAAGGACTGCAAATGATCTCCGTTCTCCAGCTCATTAGAAGCGTTTGTGAGCAGCTCATCCATGTTTAATAAAACCGCAGCCTTTCTGCTTAGTTCCAGCAGTGCATGTTTTAAAAGAGAAATGGGACGTGGGGGTGAATCCAATTTCTAACCACAGCGAAAGCTGAGACACCGTTTGAGATCGAGCCGCTCCTGCGATTGAAGAATTGGAAGCATCCTACTGTTTTGATTCACTTATGCCTATGTAAACAGCAGGGAGCGCGCAGCTTTCTCAGGAAATGCGACTGCGCATGGTACCCAGCGGTGCTCGACAGCCAGTCAGGGAGCAGCAGCCGTTTGCTGAGAAATCCAGGAACATCTACCATTTCCGGTTGTCACTCAGCACCACGAAATGGGAACATGCTGCTGATCGATGACGACACGTTGTACCTGTACTCTGTGGGAGGGTCAGCACCATGGGGGACGTCCATGCAGAGATTTAATAAAACCTCAACTCTGATAAATATGTTTACATTTACGGCATTTAGCTGACGCTCTTATCCAGAGCGACTTACAAGGTTAATCACATTACAGGTGGGCCAATGTAGCCTTAGGAGTCTTGCCCAAGGACTCTTATTGGTGTAGCACAGCATCACCCAGACCGGGATTCGAACCCCAGTCTCCTACGTGTGGTGGTGGCTACTTGGCGGGTAGTGGTGTTATCCGCTGAGCTATACCAACCACATGTTGCTGACATTGAGACTGTGGTTCTCAAACCTGGAGTATCCCATATAGCAAAGGTTTAGCTACGGCACGTTAGTTGCATAGCTAATCTTGAGGCCTAACCTTTGTCCAACCTTTTGTCCGAATCAGTGGACAACAGTGTGCCATACATAATCAGAAACTAGGCACACAGTTAACCACAATGCTATACAGCTGAAGCCATCTTGGCTTTGTTAACCAAGTCGGTAATGAAGTAGGCGTTCGAACCACTGATAGCATGCCATGCTAATTGGGTGTCTGGGTTTACGTTGGACAGTCCGTTTTTTCAACTCCCAGTCGTGCTTCCCGCGCAATACCTAATGGATGCCGAAATGTTCACTCGTGAACAATACTTGAGCTCAACAAGACATGCCTTGCATTTCATTGGTTTACCATAGCATTTTGGGTTGGCCCAACCGCCATCCCCACCCTTCTATGATGTCATCCTTTTGGGGGTTGGGTTGTCCTCCATGTTGGGGTTATTAAAATTGGCCACCCTATGTGCGAATGTTATCATTTCAACCAACTGATTTGAAATGACATAGTAAAAGAATCAGGGATAGGAATAACATTGGAGTAATGCTGGTGACTAGCCTGCACTGAGCTAGCGTAATAAGCAAGCTAACTGCCCAACAGAGTTAACATGAGTGCTGCTGAAATGTCTGCCTGCACTAGCACTCGTTTGTTGACTGCTGAAGAAAGACTAATAGAACCACTGGGGTTAAAACTAGATGCTTTTTGCTCTCTGATGTTTTTGGCCTAATGGTAACCATTAGAGACCATTTGTTTCCTGACACCTTTAGATCCCATTAGGAAACCATCTGGAATCAGTCCCAGAACATTAAACCATTAGAATCCTTTGCACTGTGATATCAAACCATCAGGAAAACACAAAATACCACAAAATGAGTTTTGGACACCACCAAAAACTCGAGACTTTTGCAGAGGTGGGTAATTCAGGTCCAGAAAGTACCAGTATCTGCCTGGACATCTACACTGTTGTTTTGAACCAACCGAAGAGGCTGAGCAGTTGAATTTTGTAGCTTGTTACTGAACCTAATCCATTCCCTGGCTGGTTTAGCCAGATAATTAGCCGGCTAACTAGGCTAGGCTTGGTACTTTCTGGCTCTGAACTGCATAGCCCTGGTTGCTACCCTGCTGTAATATGATCTGCTTAGCAATTTCTTCCTTTTGCCTTAAAACCCTGCAGACAAAAACAGCACAGACCAGCACACATTCCATACTGGTTTGTCTAGTGCTGGCCTGGTGCTGGTTTAGGTGGTCACCCAGCTTGGTTGGCCAGCATGCCAGCATCAAAACACAGCATATACTGGTTTTGCATGTGACCAGCCATCCTGGTCTGTGTTGGTTTTCCTAGCAAGGGATGATGCAACTGTGGCCCAAAATTTCACCATATAAAGTCAGCCTTGGAAGCATTAGCCTTGTAGCTCTAGTGTTTCATTAACAAGCCACTTTAACTCAGGAAGGCCTTGTTCGTTAGCTGATTAGTTGGTCTGGCATGTTACAGGAGGAAAATAGCTAACATGCATGGCAGGAGTATTCCAGAACCAGGACTGGGAACCAATAGCCACGTGCCGAGGTTAAACGCTATGGGCTAGAGTCCATCACAGTTTGGTAAACCTGGCAATTAAGTGTTCAGAGGAATCACCAAACTCAATAGGAATCCTGCCTTCCAGGGCCGGAGTCTACCACATGTGGCCTAAAAGGTTCGTCCACATGGTATCCTTTTGTAATCCTGGAATTATTGGCCTTTTCCGTGCGCACTTTCTGCTTTTTATATAGATATCAAGGCTGAGCATAACGCAGCCGGGACCAGGAACCTGTCGGCTGAGGGTTTTCAGACGAAAATAAGAACGCCATTAAAAGTCAGAGTGAGTACGCTGCCCGGCCAGACTGCTGTCCAATATAAAATATTTTTTGCGCGCAGCAAGGCATATGTTTTTATTAGACACGGGGCAACGTCATAACAGTGGAGTTGATTTGCCATTTTTAGTCAAAGTTAGCAGCTCTAACATGTATTCCCAGAACCACCCTGAAGTTGTGGTCTGGGTGGCTGTACGGGTGGAGGAAATGTAGTTCAGAAACAGAGGTTTTCTCGGCCGTCTGTGGGGAGAAGCGAGCTTTATATGCATTTAAACTGTCCTCGCTCGAATCCTCATCTTCCAAAAATAGACGGAGAAGCATGTGGGAGCACTGGCTCGCTGTCTCAGACGTGGTCTGTGCACCTCAGGAGAGGGCACTGGATGGGTTATTCGAAGCCCGTGTTTTTTCCTCACCTGATCTCTGGGAATATCATGTCATGTTACATTAACGATGTTATTAGCTACGTCAACTAGGGACCCGTGCTTCGATGCCTCGCTCTCGCGGCCTAACATAGATAACGCATAGATTAATATAGGATGGGGTTAATGGAACTGGGCCTCCTCCTTCTTGTCTGTATCAGTCCTGGCTCACATCCAGATGGGAATACTACCTGGTCACTGGAAACTGGAAAGACTTGTAGTGGGCTAGTTTCTGTGTATCTTCAGTCAGACGCATGCTGAGAGCTGCTCGAGTTCAAAGTTAGCTTTCGCATTTTGCAAGCTGCTTTCCACGAACTCGTTCTCTCTCTCTCTCCCTTTTTCTCTCGCTCGCTCCCTTTAATTTGTCTGCTAATGAATCTCTTTCGACAATACCTGCACAACTGAAGTCATTTTCAGGGAGTCTCCCTTTCATAAAATAACAATGGGTGATAAACCCGATAAAAAAGACATCGGTGAATAAAAGATCTGGATTAATTAGCACTAGATCAAAGTCTTCTGCTTCACCACCCGCTCTCCCCCCCTCCACGCTCCGTTCTCTCTGCTCTAGCCACATGTGGTCCACAGGCTCAGCCCAGACATGTGGTTTTATTTAGCTTTGTGGAAAGGTTAAATAGGAAACTTGGATAAGGGAAAAAGCACTGAATCTTTTTATATGATGAAATTTTCAAAGTTTTTGGGGGCATTTTAAAACATACATGTAAAACCATATCAGCCTTTTTTCGGTTTGTAAGTAAGTCTTGGCATGGGCCGATTTTGGCCACGAGGCCGGCTTTCTCCTCATTGCTTCGGGTTTATAACGCGGCAGCTTGTGTAAAGCTAATTCTTTCGAACCAAATGCCAGTACCAGGCCCTATTTGATACTGGCACCAGACAAATTGTTGTGCATTGTGTCATTTTCTCATTATATGTGTTTAACAGCTTGTAAATTAAAATGCTCGTTTCAGACAAACACGGTTTCCAGTTAAAGAGGGGCCTTTTGGACAGCGTTATCGAACCCTGTTGCATTAGTGGGCCGGTGAGGTGTTGTTCATCTACTGCTAGGGGTTTTAAACATCAACACGTCAAATATTACAAAGAAAAATCTTTATTGGTTAAAATAGCTTTTTTTTTTTTTCACAGATTTGATTAATGACTTGTTTTGCTATCATGCACTTGCACACTGTACAACAGTGGACTCCCATGGAATGACATTTGTCTCGACTCTCTACCTCGAACAATTGTACAACCTCATTCGCCTTTGTGTTTCAGTGGATGCTAGATCTTGCCTTGGTCCTTCAAGATCCCAAAAAATGAAGGAAAGAATTTAAAAAAAAGAAAGAAAGAAAGGAAACAAAAGAAATACCAAGGGTTCGCTGTTTTAGAGTAGTGATTTTCTGCTTGGTGTGTGGTAAAATAAATTAGTTCCATGCATAACAGAGAGAGAACACTTATGCATCATACAACAACCTTGCCAAAATCTCAGTGCAAACACCATTGTAGCTGAAAAATCCATGAACCTCCACGTTCCGAGTACCGATAGGCTATGGTGTAAAGTTTTTTGCGAATGGAAGCTAAAGAAATGTCCAAATTGAATTTTCACCTACTAGTGTTTGGTAAGTTGTGGAGCTACATTGGCATATTATCTTTTAATTTAATTGACTAAATATTAGTCCAGCTCTAATAACAAGCAGTCTTCTAAAAACTCACATTTGTGACACAGTTAGCTTGATTTACAGTACTAAAACTCTATCTCTCAAGCAGCAAGATTACACTGACTTAAAAAAAACAAAAAAATAAAAAAATTAGAAAGTAATCATCACTCACTCTTCAAGGGTAAAACACAAAACAACCCCCCTACGGTCCTATTCTCCCATTCCAAATACATCAAATGAAACCAATGACATACTTAAAAAAAAAAGAGGGAAAAAAAATAAAGCCTTTCTCTCAGGAAAAAAAACATAATCAGATACTTCTGCCCACGCCAATATAACAAACACGAAAGAATCAAACTAACACCACATATATTCAAAGTTTATCAGGAAAAAAAACATGACAGTCCACTACGATTAATCAAAGCGACCTCTTGTTAATGGATGGCATGACGGAAATTTGTTTGGTTAATTGTCAATAAATATGCAATTGGCTCTGGTGACTTATTATTGTGCTTACTTCATGCGAAGTATTACTCATATGGATGTGACCTTGAGTAGTAGTCAGTCATCTAGTGGATAAATAAATACTCGTTCATGAACTTCAGCACTAGGAACCTCGCAAGCCCTGTTTGGACTACATGGCGTTGGAGGTCATAGAGATGAGGAACATATGTGTGAATTATGTGTGGTGGTGAAATAGGGAAATATCGGGGGTCTTTTGAAATGGAATGTGGCTGGGTGGCTGCAGGACAACGCGAGGGAAAAAAATCAATCACATCACCAAGGCATATTCTTCCGGTGGGGGCGTGTGGGAGGGGGGTGAAGTGGGACTGTCGGGAGGCGACGCCAACACGCTCACCCCCGCTAGGCTGTTCGGCTTGTTAAGGCAATGTTAGCGCCACTAGTTTCAACATCATCATTAATTAACGAATAGTACCTCCAGCAGTGTGAGTAATTTTATGTCTCTTTATCATCTAGAGTCTAGAGTGAGGACGACCGTCGCCTGTCCCCTCCGCGCTCTGTGTGTTCTCTAGCTAGACGTCCAGGTCGTCCGGCCTTATTCGACTGCTCATCCGGCTGCTGGCTCGGCTGCACGGCCGTGGATCCATCAGGGCCATGGGCTGCAGCTCGTGGCCCGGCGTTATTTTCTTGTGCTCCTGCGTGTCGTCGGGGTAGTCGAAGGCTTGGGCGTGAGAGTTGGAGATGGTGCTTCCGTTCTGGCCTAGTCGGTTCTGCTCGGTGCTGTAGTTGGCCCAGTTTTGCTCATTGGCCTGCTTGTTGTAGTTGCGGCAGGAGTTGGTCCTTTCGCCCGTGGCTAGCTTGTAGCCTGGGGGTGACATGGGGGACAGTGGAGCGGTGGGTGAGGAACATCCGTTGTAGTAGGCGTACTTGGTGGTGGACAACTCCTTCGGCGTGGGACTCAGGGTACCGCCAGATGGGTACTGGTTCTGTTTGCCCTTGACGCGGTCCTTGATCCGCTTGAAGAACACGTAGAAGAGCTCAATGACGTTGAGAAGCAGGGAGACCAGCGAGACCACTAGCATGAAGATAATGAAGACGGTCTTCTCGGTGGGCCTGGACAAGAAGCAGTCCACCCTGTGAGGACATGGGGAGCGCTCACAGGTGTACACAGTAGACAGGCTGAAGCCATAGATATACCACTGGATCACCAAGAAGCCGATCTCAAAGAGAGACTTGAAGAAGATGCTAACAATGTAGGTGCGCAACAGCGCCCCCTTCATCTTCACCTTGCCGTGCTCCTCCAGGCCATGCTTGAGCTTCTTCAGCTCAATCTTCTTCAGAGGAATGTCCACGTCCCCACCGTCGTTCTGCACGGCCTTCAGCTCCTCCTCTTTGCGGTTGAGCTTCTGCTCCTTGCGCATCAAGTAGAACACATGCGCCAGGTAGAGGAGCGTGGGTGTGGACACGAAGATGATCTGCAGCACCCAGAAGCGCACATGCGAGATGGGGAAAGACTTGTCGTAGCAGACATTCTCACAACCGGGCTGCTGGGTGTTGCACTTGAAAGCCGACTGCTCGTCACCCCAGGCGGACTCCACAGCTGTTCCCAGAACTAGGATCCGGAAGATGAAGAGAACAGAGAGCCAGACCTTCCCTCCGGCTGTGGAGTACGCCTGCACCTTGTCAAGGAGCCTTCCCAAAGCACTCCAGTCACCCATCTTGGGGGGAGTTCTCGCTGGAAAAGAAGAGTGTTAAGATGAATTATTATAGAGTCAAAAGCATTTTCTATGATAGATGTCCAGATCTCCAGCATTTCCCGTTTTATATGCAAACAGGGAAAGTCTCTCCTCCTGGCTATCGTCTAACAACGAAAAAAAAAGGCTTATATGGGTATCCAAAACAAAACCAGGCTCAAAAAGTAGATGGAGAACTGAACTTGGGCAGTATACTCTTTCACCAAAGAGGGTTTAAATACCATTTTAATTATCCCTGAATAAAATGTTATCTGAATAGAAGTTATCAAATATAAACTTTCCCCTATCATTAACATGGAACCTATTATAAGCCTGTCGCAAATTAATGTTGAACCAGCTGAACCAGACTGATTTCTATATACGCCCCTTATTAAACAGCCTATGAAGCCCACCCCCATTAACACTGTACCAAAATCTAATATTTTCTATGTCTTACATGTAATTATGCATATAATACATGCATAATACACATAACAGAAAACCTGAATGACATGTGAGGTGACCATATGCTACAATTAAGTTTCCTATTTTCACCTCATGAACAACAATGGCTCCTGAAGATTCCCACAGAGCCCCTAACATGGCACGGTAATTATTAATCCAGTATATAGTGAACTTTCACTGCAGTCAGAATAAAACTTCATATCTCCATTTTTTTGTCATTTTCCAGTTTTGTACAGAATTTGAAGGCAGTTGTTGTCCTTTACATCGTGCGTAAATTTCACGAAGAATGGGCCAAAAGAAATGACGAAAATGACTCAAGAAAACGTCTGGTTCCATTGACTCCCATTATAAGTAAACTGTTTTTCTCCTTGTCCTGTAAAGTTATCAGTCTGGAGATTCCAGGTTCTCTTCCGATAGCAGTATAGTAACCTGTGGCCTCCATATATTAACTTGTGGCCACACCTTATTAACAAATCAAGCTTGGGTCACTTTAGGGGCTGTAGATTCCAGTCAAATATTGAAGTTAAATGAAGAAAAGCTTCCACGTCCCGAGTAACTCATTCCATCACATACTTATGCCTTTTTGATGTGGAGACGTCAAACGCCCTGAGGGATGAGACAGTGGTTTTCTTTTCTTTGCTTTACTTTTTTTTTTTTTGTCTTGAGGAACAGATGAGATGCTTCCCTCATGCTATTTAAACCATTTGGGAACAAACCTTTGGGTCCGTCCGCCTCAGAAAAGAGAGGAAAACCAAGTTTTGGGCAAAACCCACCTATATACACATATGTTCCTCAGTAGCACTGGGATTACAACAGAAGGTCTCCAGAGAGAAAATGAGCCTGTGAGACTTCCAGCCAGCTCAATATAGCTGACAGGAAAGCTAATGTATGCTAAGCCTGTGATTATGAGCGTTTTCCTTCTAAAACATTCCTAAATGACACATTCTGGAATGTTTCTAGGAGTTATTATGAGTCTTCCCAGTGCATGACATAACCCAGCAAGAGAGTAGAGCCGTGAATGAAAACCGGGAAGCCAAACAGCGAGGCTGGAGTTGGCTTCTTATTCGAATTACACCGTTCCACCTTAAATGGCGCAGCAGTTACATTCTGGCGCCTGAGGCGCCAGAATGTAACTGCTGCGCCTTTTAAGGTGGAACGGCTTAATTCCAATATAAAGCCAACTTCAGCTCCCTGAGGTAAAATTAATAGAGGAGCTCATTCTGAGGAACTCTGAAGACGGATAGGACTCATGTGGAGGAGGGAAAAACTCGTTTAAAAGTGGGAAAGAAAAGCTGGAAAAGTTTTCTTCACCTACCTGGAGAGACACCGAGAAGCAAGAGGAGAGCCCTGAGGGACTTTCTCCGTCACTTCTTGAGAGCTCACGCCGCCTTGCTCCACCAAATCCTTCTTTGGAGACCACAGAGGAACTGAGGCACACTTGTCAAACTTTCCTCGCTTATAAGAGACTTTGGTGCGGCGTTGGGAAGGGGAGGGGGGAAGAGGGGGGCGAGC
>JAMWET010001724.1:0-30000 GCA_024036415.1 Prochilodus magdalenae | reverse complement strand
CTCTGTCAATTTATTTTAATCAAGTAAACAATTTATCCGTGTAGTGGGATTACACGATGTTACACTCACTAGCTCTGTGTAATGTTAGGATCCATCCATTTCCCAACAGCTGTTGCTGGGACACAATTATTGTAACACTACACCACACCACACCACCATACCAGCATTTCGTTTTACCATGCCGGCATGTCACTTCACCACACCAGCACTTCACTCCATCACACCAACACTTCACTTCACCGTACCACCATTACACCACACCAGCACTTCACCATACTAACACTTCACCATACCACCATTACACCGCACCAGCACTTCACCATACCACCATACTAACACTTCACCATACCACCATTACACCGCACCAGCACTTCACCATACCACCATACTAACACTTCACCATACCACCATACTAACACTTCACCATACCACCATTACACCACATCAGCACTTCACCATACCACCATACTAACACTTCACCATGCCACCATTACACCACACCAGCACTTCACCATACCAATATACTAACACTTCACCATACCACCATACTAACACTTCACCATACCACCATTACACCGCACCAGCACTTCACCATACCAATATACTAACACTTCACCATACCACCATTACACCACACCAGCACTTCACCATACCACCATACTAACACTTCACCATACCACCATACTAACACTTCACCATACCACCATTACACCGCACCAGCACTTCACCATACCACCATACTAACACTTCACCATACCACCATTACACTGCACCAGCACTTCACCATACCACCATACTAACACTTCACCATACCACCATTACACTGCACCAGCACTTCACCATACCACCATACTAACACTTCACCATACCACCATTACACCACACAAGCACTTCATTCCACCACACTAGTAATTCTCTTCACTGCGTCATACCACCTTACACACACTTCACCATAAAACCAAACCAGTGCTTCACTTCACCATACCAGTACTTCACCACACCAGCACTCCACTTTCACATTCCACCATCCCAAAACTTTATTTTATAATACCAGTACTTTACAGTGCCACCATAACAGCACCTTACCATACCACTAAACCAGCACTTCACTTCCCCATACCACCACACCAGCACTTCACTTCACCATACCACAAATACACCACACCAGCACTTCACCATACCACCACACCAGCACTTCACTTCACCATACCACAGTTACACCACACCAGCACTTCACTTCACCATACCACAATTACACCACACCAGCACTTCACTTCACTTCACCATACCACAATTACACCACACCAGCACTTCACTTCACCATACCACAATTACACCACACCAGCACTTCACCATCCCACCACACCAGCACTTCACTTCATAATACCAGTACTTCACTGCACCGTGCCACAATAGCAGCATTTTATCATACCATCACTTCACTTCACATATCACAATACCAGCACTTCAGCATACCATCGTACCACCACTTCACTTCAACAAAGCCTTTATAATGTTATAATGTCACTGACTCTCAAAAGAAACAAACAAAATTAACCAACCATCACCAGCATTAATGATCATAGCTAGGGTATGAGAAATGTTAATTAGTCACACTTTCAAACAGTTACCCAAAATGTCTGTATGTTATGCTCATTGTTGGAAATCCTACAAAAAGAAAAGTGTTAATCACTGAAGTGAATGAGGAGAAGAAGATCAGAGTCCCTACCTTGGCAGAGCTGGTTACTGCCAAAGTCCAATTTTGACTGCAGCTTTAAAATGTAGTGTACCTTTAAATCTCATATATAAGTACATCATTGGACCTTCAGGTACCGGCTATAATCTTGGGGGTACATTGTCATTGTTTGTGCCTTGCTAATATTTGAGTATCAATTTGTTGGATGCAAAAATACACACACAAACAAACAAAACAAACAAACAAACAGGTGCACCAATTCATTTGTAATGTAAGCAAAACCTGAATGTATGTTAACCTTACTGACGCAAGACCTGCCGTTCCTCTCAGGAATGCTCTTGTTGTTTGATTTTAGAGGACTGCAGTGACTGTGGCTCCGCCGAGGCTCAGGATGTTTGTCATACTGACATAAAAGGCCATCTCAGAAAGTGATGAAGGCAGTTTCGAGTTCTGCAGTTTTATTTCTGGTCAGTCCGTCTGATTGGCCGTCTGACCAGTGACTGAATTTTACATCAAAAACATTTCCTGTTCTATGTGATCTCAAGGGCATTACCCTTCAGTGCAGACGATCCTGGTTAAGTGAGTTGGCCATTTTAGCGATTCGCATGAATACGGCAGAGTCAGGATAATATTATAGAATTAATAATAATGCTTTCTCTTATCCCTAAATACAATGTTTTATAAACGGTGACACCTGTTTTTTTCCCCATAACAGAAAGTTAATCTGTTAGAAAATAAGAGATAATAAATGCAGTAAATGATAATGGATATCACTTACTGGAACACAAGCAATTTAACATTATCACCCAAAACAGAATCTCAGTTGATGTGTTTTTGTTTTAATGTGAAGGCGTGCATTATATGTAGTGAGATACGTCGACCATATACTGTCATTTTCTGTATTAAACTTTCATTATGTATACATATGGTGTATGTATATATCCATAACTGTATCATGAAAAATTCTACACCATCTTACATCAGCTTGTCATTCAGAAGTAATTATTTACATATAGAAATAATATTCAATTATAGTGTACAAAAATTAAAAACTTACCCAAACCAGTTTGTCAGATTGTGAATCCTGAAATCAATAAAAATGAATGAAAAAAAATTAATACAATTAAAAAATGAACAAAAAAGTCCCTAATTGAGTTTGTATGTGCTGAAAGGGACAAAGACTATTGGTTAGTGCACAATAGGCTTTAAAACTACATGCTGAACTCACGCAACTCTTGATTTTGAGTTCCCTTTTTAGGCAAACAGCCAATCACATTTATTTCTGCACTCACAGTGTCATGTAATGATGTGTAATCCTCCACTCCACCCATATGCGCTTGTTCATCAGCGCAGACATTTTCACACGCTTTAATTAGTGTCTCAGAGCACATAAAATCAGAGACAAAAGTTAAGAGTTCAGACGTTGCAAAATAAAAAAAAAACCCTCACCCTTATCCCCCGCATACTGTAATCATCACATACCATATCTATCACTAGAGGGCAGCATCGATTTAATATAGCATCACTGTCCAGAAAACAAGCCCCTCCAGTTTACTGTAGTTTGCAGTTTTCTGCATCATATGAGCTCAGCTGCTGCCGTTTGCGTTTTGTGAAAATGTCATGATGAACAGACCAACAGAAATAAGCCATAATGGCCAGGAATGAAATCTCTTTACATTAACTTACACTGAAAGTAAAGAACATTTTTGTCCTTGCTTGTAAAGTGGCTTGTTTTTCTTTTCTTTAATATGGATCAAGAGAAAAGAGCCAAAATTAAAACATCTGGGAACAAATTTGGGAAAAAGTCTCATCCAGAAGGAGGTGTGGGAGTGCAGTGCTGTTGGGAAGGAAGACAAAGTTTATCGGGAATAACAAATGATACATTTAGACTGATATGATCAATATTCATTGAGCTACACATACAGAAGCAGTCTCTCTTCGTATGGAGTCAGGTCATCATATGTCTCGGCATGAAGCTGTAGAGGGTCCTGATGGTGTCCTGTGATAATCCATCCCATGCAGCTTGAATATCCTCACACACAGTTCCTGCAGATGGTGCGGTAGGGGTAGAGGTGAAGTGACACTAGACTTTTGGGATGTGTGGCATGTGACAACAAGCCGGTCATCTTGGTGCTGACCGCGGTGCCTCCGCGCGGATTTACTGGTCGTCTTCACCAAGACAAAAAGCAGGACTCGTCACTGAAGATGACCCACTGCCATTCTGAGTCGCTCCATGACAGTCTGGCACGACACCACTGCAGTCTCTGTCGACTTTGACGTGGTGTTAAGGGCAGCTGCCTCAACAGCCATCCTGCGTTGTGCAGTCATCTGCCAATGGTGCTGGCATTAACAGTCAGGTACAGCGATAAGGCCCGTCCTTGCCTGATATATATGTATATCGTTGCAAAAAGGCAACTTTACAGGAGAGGCCAAAAACCTCATTTAACTTTAATGCAAGTCAATGGAACCAGACGTCTTTCCAAATAGTTTTGGACCATTTCGGTTGGTCCATTCATAATGAGATTCTCACTCGGTGTAAACAGCAGCTGATGTGTTCAAATGATGCATAAAAGTAAAAATGGAGATACGTGTTTTTCGTTGGACAGCGACGATATCCTGTTCTCCCTCATCAGCTTCAAAATGAACTGTTTACAGGTGTGGAAGATGGGAAAATATAATTTATAATTTAATTTAGTATAATACTAACACCTTAATGGATGGTGTACAGAAGCTTCAGACCTCCATAGCGAGGTGATTTATTTCCAGATTTATTTGATGATTTTTCGTGACTTGTGTTATGTCTTATTCTACGCACATGATAAATCATTACCATCTATGGTATATCTCGTATAGTCCTTTTTCAGGAGTAGTGTATATGTATAGTGCTATGTATTGCTATAAGCTTTGTATTTCTGTTCATTAATCTTTTATTATTAAATGTGGGTTTATTACGCATATGCACTTCTTAGTCAAGGAGACGGACAGCTGTATGGAAATTCTGTATGAAGAAACTCAACCAAATGAACTTTCTTCCCCTCTGCCCTCACAGTGATGGTCTGATTAGTCACCTACTGAGTCATTAATAATCCAGAATTAAGAATCACGCAGTGGTGCATTTTTTAATTTTCCCTGAACAACACCCATGCTTTAGCAACAGGCTAAAGAAAGTTGAAAAAGTTGAAAGTTGGATAGGGAGGAAGACAGCGGAGAGCAAATTAAACAGGGATCTTTGGCTTTACCTATCGATGTGCAACGCAGGACCACCACAGAGCAGGTGTTGTGTGGGTGGTGGATCATTCTCAGCACTGCAGTGACACTGACATGGTGGTGGGGTGTTAGTGTGTGTTGTGCTGGTGTGAGTGGATCAGACACAGCAGTGTTAGTGGACACCTCAGTCCACCAACCAATACAATCCAGCCAACAGCGTCCTGTGGGCAGCTGATGAAGGACTACACTGCACTGTGCAGCAGTAGCTGAGCTATCGTCTCTGACTGTACATCTACAAGGTGGAGGAGTGTCTAGCAGAGTGGACAGTGAAAGGACATTTTGGTAACACTCCACTCACACCAGCGCAACCCACACTAACACACCACCACGTCAGTGTTACTGCAGTGCTGAGAACGATCCACCACCCACATAATACCAGCTCTGTGGGGGTCCTGACCATTAAAGAACAGGGTGAAAGTATACAGAGAAACACAACAGACGAACTACAGTAACCATCCATCTACAAAGTGCTCCTTTCTGGTAAGTGGAGCTGATAAAATGGAGAATGAGTGTAGGGGAGATGAGGAAGTAGTTTAACGTTATGGCTGGTCCGTATATAATTAACTATATTCCATATTTTGTGCCTTCAACAAATTCATTCAATCTTTAGACAGCTGTGTCGGACAGAACCAGCAAAACTGATCACAAAGCTGAACCGCCACCACTGAGGCATTTCCTTATTAGGCTTTGTTGTCACATGACAGAGTTAACCATTAGGTACATAGTCAATATACAGCTCTCCACGGATACAGCAGCCGTTGTGAAGATAATTTCTTTACACCCTGCTAAAAGAGTTGAGGAGAAAGGTGTTAGTGAGGAGAAGAAGGCTTCAGGTCGAGCTTTACTCCAGATACAGTGAGCGTCTTCCATCCTGAACATTTCAGAAGCAGGGTTCATAAGAACATGGTCAGGCAAGCAAACACACATAGTTGCAGACTGGCAGAGGGCAAAAATGGCTCTCTACTGACCACGAATGTCACTTAACAGCCATAAGATCTACAAAAAGGATGGCGAGCGGCAGCTGGGGTGAAATGCACAGCGAGGACGGTTTGAAACAGGCTTCTGTAGGCCTTGCTGTTATTTTTTATTTTGTTAATAAGTGTTTATTACATTTTTCATATACACAAACATAGCAACACATTTGATTTGTTACAGCCCATAGAAAGAAGCAGGAAGAAAATAATAATAATAATAATAATAATAATAATAATAATAATACACAAATAAATAAATAAATAAATAAATAAAAGGGGTCGGGGGGTGATTGGTGAATGATCATGTTCATGTCCAAGCCATAAGGCAGCTGTCAAATTAAAAAAAAAAAAATTTAAGTCAAAATAACAACAAAAACAACAATAAAGACCAATATTAACTCAGTCTAGTCAAAGGTCAAAGGGCGTAAACAAAAGCAATAGCGTTTGACCAGTTGCATCCTTTGCCTTAGGAAATCATGCTGTGGTGTCTTTCTGTTATTTTGACCATAAACCTTTTTCTAAATACAAAGATTCTCTAAAATACAGTATTTGATCCGGAAATGTGGGAGAAAATCTTGCAGTAGTTTATAGAATAAATTAACACTGCTCATCAGATTCAGAATGAACTGTTTACAGGTGTGGAAGATGGGAAAATATCATTTCAGTATAATACTAACACCTTAATGGATGGTGTACAGAAGCTTCAAACCTCCATAGCGAGGTGTCTTCTCACAGCAACAGGAGGTACAGAAACAGCTGTGGATGTTTTCAGAACTAAAGTAAGAGTGGCCCTTGATGTTCTCCTCTCTCTGGCTATCTGAGGGGGGCTGCTTTGGTTATAAAGTTATGACCATGAGACCTTACAACCTCTCACGAACAAAGATCCAGATTTATTTGATGATTTTTCGTGACTTGTGTTATGTCTTATTCTACGCACATGGGAAATCAGTACCATCTATGGTATATCTCGTACAGTCCTTTTCAGGAGTAGTGTTTATGTATAGTGCTATGTATTGCTATAAGCTTTGTATTTCTGTTCATTAATCTTTTATTATTAAATGTAGGCAAAATAACAGTCAAAATAACAACAAAAACAACAATAAAGATCAATATTAACTCAATCTAGTCAAAGGTTAAAGGGCGTAAACAAAAGCAATAGCCTTTGACCAGTTTTGAACTGTTGCATCCTTTGCCTTAGGAAATCATGCTGTGGTGCCTTTCTGTTATTTTGACCATAAGCCTTTTTCTAAATACAAAGATGCTCTAAAATACAGTATTTGATCCGGAAATGTGGGAGAAAATCTTGCAGTAGTTTATAGAATAAATCAACACAGCTCATATTTTTCGAAAAAATATCAAACAACAAACACCCATAAATTTAAAAACTAAAGAAACTGATCATATTGAGATGGTCTCTTATTTTTTCCAGAGCTGTATGTGCACTGTTACAGTATATACAGTACATATCCATTATTCTTATATCTGGCATGAATCTGTGCTCAAGAGTCCCCAAGAGAGACTGCTGTATGGACGTTTGGATGTGCTGGACGTGTGGTAAGCATTGCTGTATTGCTGGAATAATATGTGGGAGGAAGGTGGCTGTTGAAAACTGTTTCCATTGCCGAGGAGGACGTTTCACTGCACAAACCACAGCATGACGTGATGGCACAGCTGCCATCTGGACTTCCCTTTCTCTAAGGAAAGTCATTCATTTCTCCTCACCCACCTGCTCCTCTTTTTATCTCTGTTATGTAACGGCACTGCCCTCTAACTGGAAGAAATCACGTTCTGTGGAAGAGCATACATCAGAGGAACTCCTGCCTTACACAGAGTTGGTCCACATCCCCTAAATGGCATCTGGAATGTAATCCGTTCCATTACTGAGGAACCTGTTCTGAATACTTTGGAATATGGTATTCTAAGTTCTAACACAATCTAAATGTGGCAGTCACACCCTGCTTACCTAGGAAGAACCCTCTGTTGTGTTGTTCTACTGTCAGTGGTGGACAGTAAGGAAGTGAACGTAATTCGTTACTGTGCTAAAGTAGTTTTTTCATGTATCTTTTTTATTTTTTAAAGTATTTCCATTTTGGACAACTTTTAACTTTAACTCCACTACAATATCGCACTTTTTACGCCACCACCTTATGCAAAATCTGCACGCACTGAATTCATATAAACACTATTTCCGTTTACCCTCCCTAGACCTGGACTTGCTTGGTGTGCAATTTTAATCTCTCCTAGCTATTTGTGATAAGTAGGGCCTAACAAGTGTAAAAACTAAACGTGGTCTTTGCACAGGAAGTTGTTTTTGAAAAAAAAAAATACAATATGCTCATATGAGGCAAAAGGGTCAACGTTTTAAAAAGTACCAGTGTGCAGAGAAGCATAAATGTAATGACCTTGTATGAGGACACAGGGGTCACAGGAGGTTAAAGGACCTTGTCTTGGCTAGTTTATGAACAGAGCCCTACTGCAATATAGGAAAGGAAAAGTCATTTGTGATCAAGTTTTTATTGAATTGTTGTTATAACAAATAAATCTTAAACCAAAACTTTGCCTGTTTGCAAAAAGTTATTTTATAGTTCTAGCTAATGGAACCTGTTCTCCTTCAATGTTCTGTGCTCATGATCATTTGAATATGGTTGGTGTAGCTTAGCGGATAACACCACTACCTACCAAATAGCTACCACCACATGTGGGAGACTGGGGTTCGAATCCTGGGTGACTACGCTGTGCTACACCAATAAGAGTCTGTGGGCAAGACTCCTAACACTACATTGGCCCATCTGTAACATGATTAACCTTGTAAGTCGCTCTGGATAAGAGCGTCAGCTAAATAATGTAAATGAATAGACATCAGTTTCAGATTAATTAATGACCTTATTAATGAAAAGGTTCTATTGAAAGATTGGTGGACTGAGGAGACACTAGAGTCTCCTCACATAAAATAGGAGCCATAATAAACCATGCTACTGTTACTTTCCATGCTTAAGTACATTTGATGGTAAATACTTTAGGTCTAAATGGAGGAACTGTTATGGCTGTAAAGGAGAAAAGACTGCACTGTTAGAGGTAAAGGACTAAAGACTGTACGGTTATATCAGCTACGCTGCATCTTTAATCATTAATCATGTAAACTGAGCAGCAGAGAGCTTATATTGTCTGTGAACTGCATTCTATAAAAGCTAATGCATTTAATTTAAAGTTAGCTATGTAAGGGTCCGGGCTGTACCGCCTGCAGCCAGCAGGGGGCGGCAGAAGCAGCACCGTTCTGGGGGAACTACAGCCCGGAACTCCAAACCCCAGAATGCCCCGGGCTGATTAAGCAAACAAGCAGCACCTGAGGCATCACCCATATAAGCCCCCACCACACAAACACCTTTGCTGCACCTTTGTAGAGGGGTAGCCGGTATGGTACAAAGAGAAAACCAAGAGAAAGCAAAGGGAAAAAGGCAGAAAAGAGAAAAAGAAAAGCAGCAAGTGCGAAAAAATACTCAAACAACTGTACAGAGTAGACGGCGTGTCATTCTGCACGCAGTGAACTATAACTCCCCTTTCTGTTAAATCCTCTCCTGTTTATTTCTGTTCCTGTATAAGTGTTTCCTTCGTTCGAGTACGTCGTCATGGCGTCTCCTTTGTTTGCTTTTTCCCGCCGTTTCTCCCTCTCATTCACTAAACCCCATCCTGACTGGCCTCACGTGTGCTGCCGCGTAGCGTAGTGGTAAGGTCGGGGGTTCGATTCCCACCTAGACCTTCAGTCAAGCGAAACAGTTCACTTCCCACACACAGTTTCACGTGCATCCACATCCAGGAAGTCCGTTTGCTTGCAATTTAACATTTACATGGCCGCAAACGGATTCCTGCCCTGCGCTTGGGTTCACACCCCCAACCGCACCATGACAAGCTAATGTTGAATTACAAACTGACAGGCTCCTTCATGCTAACCGCAGCTATTTCACATGCTATCTAGCATAAGTTTGCACATAGGACATTGTCAATTGACAATTCGACTCAGTAGGTAGCTACCTAATAAAGAGTTAGCATAGCCAAGCTAAGCTAACTAATTAGGTGCCAGACTTTAGCCTGACCAAAAACCATAACCTGCCTTAAGATGATTCTTTAGGTTGAAAGTGGGGACTTTGGATGCTGAAAACAAGCTAGTGGCTGGTGAACAGAGGCTATACCGCACAATTCCCACAATACACTCTTTCCGCTTTCTTCCTGAACCGTGAAATGTTTGTATTTCCAGGATAGAGACACATTCCTCTCCTGGCTGTGTCGTACCAGTTCCACAACCTCAAGTAGGCAGGCTTACAACTTACAACACTGCATGCAAACATGAAGTTGTGTATTTTATTTCAAGAGCTTCTGGAAAAAAAACATGGAATCACTCATTTAATCTGAGAGTGAATAAGCATGTTAAATAGATTCATCCCTGCGTGTAATCCATTCATTTCACCAGTGTAATTGTATTCTGGTTATCCATTATGATGGTATCCATTTATGATGTAGCTGTATTCCAAATACTAGCCATTTATTATGTAGCTGTATTTTTAATGTTATCTATTTATGATGTAACTGAATACTATTCTTTTACACTGCAACCATTTCAAAATGTTTTGCATTCTAATTACCTAACGCCGTTACTGTATTCCGCTACTCCCCAGCACTGCCCTTAAAATTCAGCGTTTAGCACACTGAAATCTACCCGGCTGGTCACAAGCTCGCTTACAAGTCAGCCAACTAGCATGCTACCTACAGAAACAAATCATTTCTGGTCCAACATTAGGCAATCAAGTACACTGCGGCGAAAGAGTATATGCTGCTCACCCGATATCTTCTATCTGCGCTAACTGGCCCTTTTAATGTTTTAGATCATCCAGCTCATTTTAATATAAGACTAGGACTCCAGTATACACAACAGTAGCTTTTAAATGTTCACCCCATTTACCGAAGTTAAAGATTTATTAAATCTCATATCACCCATGGAAAAGAGTATTCATCCTCAAACTTAATAACTGGTTCTTCTTCTCAAACTTAATAACTCAGAGCAAACCAGTTTAACAACTTCTACAACAGGTTTGACTGTCCTGCTGCTGCTGCCCCCTCCTCCGACCCGTCTGCAGCATTCACCACCCTGTTGTCATCACCCTCACCTCCACCATCACCCTCACCTCCACCATCTCCGTCACCTTCACCACCATCACCCTCACCTCCACCATCTCCGTCACCTTCTTCACCACCATCACCCTCACCTCCACCATCTCAGTCTTCACCACCATCTCAGTCTTCACCACCATCATCGGCAGGAGGACAGAGCAACACCCACGGTTCCCACTGTCCCCCAGCCTTCACGGCAGACCAAGTCAGGAGACAGCTGAGGAGACTACACCCCAGGAAGGCGGCCGGCCCAGACAAAGTGTGCCCCAGAATGCTTAAGGCATGTGCTGCCCAACTGGGGGAGCCCCTCCAGCATGTCTTTAACCTGAGTCTACGTCTCGGAAGGGTTCCTGCCACGTGGAAGACAACCTGCCTCATTCCAGTCCCCAAGAAGGCACACCCGAAGGAGCTGAATGACTACAGGCCGGTTGCTTTGACGTCTCACGTGATGAAGACCATGGAGCGACTGCTGCTGAACCACCTCAGACCTCAGGTCCACCATGCTGAGGACCCACTGCAGTTTGCGTACCGGGAGAAGGTGGGAGTGGAAGATGCCATCCTCTATCTTCTACACAGAACTCACTCTCATCTGGACAAGGGGGGTGGTGCTGTGAGGGTCATGTTCTTTGACTTCTCCAGTGCCTTCAACACCATTCAGCCCCTACTACTGAGAGACAAGCTGATGAAGATGGAGGTGGACATGCACCTGGTCACCTGGATCACTGACTACCTCACTGGGAGACCACAGCATGTCAGGATCAGGGACTGCTCCTCTGATACGGTGATCAGCAGCACAGGAGCACCACAGGGGGACTGTTCTCTCTCCAGTCCTGTTCAACCCTGTACACATCGGACTTCAAATACAACTCGGAGTTATGCCACATGCAGAAGTTCTCTGATGACACTGCAATCGTGGGGTGTGTGCGTAACGGCCAGGAGAGGGAGTACAGAAGCCTGGTTGAGGACTTTGTGGAGTGGTGCACCACCAACCATCTGAAGCTGAACATCACCAAAACCAAGGAGATGTGTATAGACTTCAGGAGGTCCAGGCCCTCTCAGCAGAGCCAATCTCCATCAAGGGGGTTGATGTGGAGGTGGTCAGGTCCTACAGATACCTTGGTGTGCACCTGGACGAGAGGCTGGACTGGTCAGTAAACACTGACATAGTCTACAAGAAAGCACAGAGCAGACTGTACTTCCTCAGGAGGCTCGGGTCCTTCAGGATCTGCCAGAAACTCCTCCTGATGTTCTACCAGTCTGTGGTAGCCAGCGTCCTCTTCTATGCTGTGGTGTGTTGGGGAGGCAGTATCAGCAAGAGGGATGCTGGACGACTAGACAGGCTGGTGAGGAAAGCTGGTTCTGTGCTGGGACTAGAGCTGGAGTCCTTAACACCACTGGCAGAGAGGAGAGCCCTCAACAAGCTGCTGAACATCATGGACAATGTTCACAATCCTCTGCACACCACGATCATCAGGCAGAGGAGCTCATTCAGTGGCAGACTGCTGTCCCAGTCCTGCTCCACAGACAGACTCAGGAAGTCTTTTGTCCCTCAGGCCATAAGACTGTTCAACTCCTCCCAGTACAGCAGATGAAAAAGTGTGTGACACTCTTTCCCTCCGGTCACTCCATGGACACAACCCCATCTCTGCACACACTCCCTCCTAAATGCCCTCCTAAATGCCCTACATCTATTTATATTGTATTATTCTACTCCATTCTGTACTGTTTACACTTTTTGCACTGATAATTATTTATATTACTGCGTATTTGCACTGTCTGGATGGCTGAAAACAGCCATCTTCTTAATTTGCTTAGCAAACGGTATACCATTACCTCCATCTATACTTTACACTTTACACAGACACTAAGGACTCTATTTTTATACCTTCATACTTCATATAGTATTGTCTCTATTTGTACAAATCTATCTTGCTTCTGTTGTTACTTCTGTATAGTTTGTATACCTGCTACTGGATGCCTTGAATTTCCCTCTGGGATCAATAAAGTATCTATCTATCTATCTATCTATCTATCTGGTTGGACCACCAGTGGCAGTAACAGCAATCGAACATTTGTGATAACTTGCGATGAGTCTTTTACATTGCTGTGGAGGAACTCTGGCCTTCTCTTCTTTACTGAGGAGTTTTATTCATCTGCACTGGAAGGTTTACGAAAATACCTGTCGGTTTAAGGTCCTCCCACAGCATCTCAGCACCTGTGTCACCACCATCTTTTGCCCAGTGCCTTTCTTTTTGTGCAATCATGTACATTGACCTTAACTGAGGTACGTGAGGCCTAAGGTTCTTCAGACGGTCATCTGGTTTCTTTGGTGACCTTCTGGATGAGTTGTCAGTGTGCTCTTGGTAATATTTGGAAAGCTGGATGGTTTGGTTCATCACTGTTCCAAGTCTCAAGTTTTCTCTGTGTGTGAATAACGGCTCTCACTGTGGTTTACTGGAGCCCCAAAGTCCTAGCAATGGCTTTGTAGCCCTTTCCATAAGAGACATTTCAATCACCTTCTAATCTGTATTGAATCTATTTGGAAGGTGTCAGCATGTGCTACTTTTTTGAGAGCTTCTAGAAGCTTCACATTCCCAGACATGTTCTATTTAAGCGACCTTTAGATTCAGCTGGTTCTGGCTGTGGCTAGGGAAAGTGAACCCAATAGAGAACTTGGTTTTGTTAACTGCCTGCTTTCGTTTTTTTTTTGTTGTTGTTGGGTGTGTGTGTGTGTGTGTGTGTGTGTGTGTGTAAAAGCAATTAGATGGTCTGAAATATTAATAATATATAAATATATACTATATATATATATATAGTATATATTTATAAGTGTGACAGAGTAAACTGGAAAGGGGTCAAATACTTATCCACAGCACTGTGAATAGTCATGCATGGTGATACATTTCACTTGTGTCAGATGTATAATGAGGACAGGAAAGGCAGGGTGCAAGTCCATTTAATGTGAACCAATATTCACTAAAGTAATCAATGAAGGTAATCCCACATCTGCGTCTGTAAACACGTCGAGGTCTTTAGAGCTGCACCTGAACCGTTGGCATCATCAAGCCTCAGGGTCTGCCTGGACCCAATCTCCCACAGAAGTGGCCAGCCTTTGTTTGAACTTCCAGGTTTTGTTTGTATTTAGCCGCGAGGAAGCTGGCAGTATGATCATTTCCAGAAACAGCAGATGACACTGTGCCTTGGAACCGTCTTCGAACGTGTGGAACAGTGCTCCAGTGGAGGGGCAGGTTGGAACTCTGGCCCATTGTCCCAGTCTGATGTCAGGTGACAGCCTCATGTAGTGTCGCCATCCAACCTAAGGTGGAAGTTAAACAGGACTGGTTGTACAGGTTGTGTGAGAGACGAACAAAGGTCACTTTGCCGGTCACTGTGGTGTTGTCCACCATCAGACTCATCCCACCTCCCCTTGACTTTTCTTACTCAGTTGTTCTGTCTATGCAGTAGGTTAAAAAAGGCCACATGCCTTCAGGGTCTTCATAATCCATGCGGTAGGTTTGTAAATGACCTAATTTCGGTGAGCTGCTTTCAAATTTCTACAGGCTCATGCCATATTTAGCCGTCTGCAAAATACTGGTTGTAGAAAATGTACAATTCAGCTAATACATAAACAAAACGGCCATAAATTCAAAGACGAACGGAATGAAGGTGATAGAAACATTAGAGGAAAAGAATGGATGAACTGGAGCCATAAATACATTTACATTTAAGGTATTTATCAGACGCTCTTATCCAGAGCGACTTACAACCATGCTTAGAGTTCCGATGGATAATATTCCAGCTAGTAAAGAAAGTTTAGAGTCTAGAACTCACCATGAGCTCAGACACTGCCCAAACAGGGGCCAGTGCTGGTACCTAGAGATTAATACACAGACATAGAGCAAGTAAAGCATTACCTGGCAACCCCAGCCCAGTGCTCATACCTATAGAGGACAAAAGGTCATTATAAGAGCAACACACACAATTTACACCTCTACTAGAGCTCACTCACTTAAGTGCATTACGAAGAGATGGGTCTTCAGTCTGCGTTTGAAGACTGCGAGAGACTCCGCTATTCTGACGCCCAGTGGGAGTTCATTCCACCATCTGGGAGCCAGGACAGAGAAGAGTCTGGACGCTTGTCTTCCATGAGTCCTCAGGGATGGTGGTTCGAGACGAGCTGTACTTGAAGCATGAAGGGCTCGAGGTACAGCTCGACTCTTCACCATTGCCATAAGGTAGGGAGGCGCTGGTCCATTTTTGGCTTTGTAGGCAACATCAGAGTTTTAAATCTGATGCGGGCAGCAACAGGAAGCCAATGAAGGGAGCGCAGCAGTGGAGTGACGTAGGTGAACTTCAGAAGATTGAAGATGAGACGGGCTGCAGCGTTCTGGACAAGTTGCAAGGGCCTGATGGCCCTATATAAATAGTCGTTATCACTTTTTTTTTTTTTTTAATATGAACCCTCTGGGGTCTAAGCCTGTTGGTTCGTCTGGTCACCTTGGGAAATAATGCTTCAATAACCTCAACCCTGTAAAGCACAGTCAAATTATTTACCTCTATTTTGTAGGACAATATAGGCTATTAGAATATTAATGCTGTAGTTATGTTACATGAATCAATATATAGGTATACGACCATAAAACACATGCACAAAAAAAACTACAACAGAAATTGAGTCTGAACAAAAAAATCACGCAGAGAAAAAGAATTAGCCTTGTTTTTGGCTTTTGGAAGTTGAAAGTTCAAGTCTCACCGATCAGGTAAAACAATGAACCTTCTATTTAACCTACATCAAAAACTATATTCCAGCTTTAGTACAAACATTAGTTGAGCCATGGCTCTGAAGGTATCTTTCTTCTGACATCCATCACTTCTGGTGCGTTTGCTCCATTATGTCAGCTGCTGCTTTAACAGTACACATACTGTGTGTGTGTGTGTGTGTGTGTGTGTGTGTGTGTGTGTGTGTGTGTGTGTGTGTGTGTGTGTGTGTGCCCCCAGAAATGTACCTAATAGCACGTGATACCTCCTGTGAGCACCAGCTGTGATTTGATGTGCCATGCACTGCAAGCTTCTGGATGTAGGCCATACCAATGCCACTCCTGCATCAAAACATTGCACAGGTGCTCCAGATTTGGTGGATACCTTCCCTTGCACAAAAACACAGTAAAAGAATTTCCTGTAGACTGGGATTGTTGCCACTGTTGGTAGACCTGTATGGCTGTACGCCTCCATACACCTGTAAATTAAGAAGCAGTGTTTGTTAGTACACAGAGAGTAAGAGGCAATGCTTGTTAATACTGACAGAGACTAAGAGGCAGTGTTTGTTAGTACTGACAGAGACTGAGTCAGTGTTTGTTAGTACTGACAGAGAGTAAGAGGCAGTGTTTGTTAGTACTGACAGAGAGTAAGAGGCAGTGTTTTGTTAGTACTAACAGAGACTAAGAGGCAGTGTTTGTTAGTACTGACAGAGACTGAGTCAGTGTTTGTTAGTACTGACAGAGAGTAAGAGGCAGTGTTTGTTAGTACTGACAGAGAGTAAGAGGCAGTGTTTTGTTAGTACTAACAGAGAGTAAGAGGCAGTGTTTTGTTAGTACTAACAGAGAGTAAGAGGCAGTGTTTTGTTAGTACTGACAGAGAGTAAGAGGCAGTGTTTGTTAGTACTGACAGAGAGTAAGAGGCCACGTTTCTTAGCACAGACAGAGTTTGTGTTTGTGGCCATCTAAAAAATCCCTTCAGAATTTTGCAATCTACTTTCAGGAAAGTGCCCGCCATTCTCCTGAACTCATGAGTCAGACTCAGTGTTAATACGTTCTGAAACGCAGGCTAGAGATAAAGCCTACCAAGCACGTATCAGCACAAACCAGAGGCTCAGACTGAAAGTCCACCATACATCCTAAAACATGAATACATAAGCAACAACCCCCTTAGCGCCACCTCCTTCCATCTCCCCACTTATCATACAGGAGCACTTTGTAGATGTGCTGATGTCTTGATCATGCTCTTCCAACCAGTGTTGGACATTTCTAGCTGTTTGACATGTCTCACTGACAATCAGCATGTATGGGTGTACGTGATCGCCAAGGATGGCGCTACATGCTGTCGCCATAGAAAGCAGGAATAATAAGGTCATAATCATCTGACTCGACTATGTATATACAAACTGATGATGCCACATGTTTTATTTTATTGCTTACTCATTTACCCCCCTCTGGGTTAGAAATGGGCCGATCCCAAAATAGGAAAAGCCTTTTTCTACTATAACCATATTTTAGTTATCAAATAAAGAGGGAGCTTGTTGCAGGATGGTGGCACAGAGCACACAGACCCCCGCAGTGGGTGGTAGTTTCGGGCTGAGGTGGGTGTCAATGTGAGGTGATGCTTATGGGGTGTGGTTGAAGGTGTAAGTAGCTGACAGATCCATCTACCACTGCACTGCTATTGAACTTGACCCCATACTAGTATGGAGGACCGGATCTGCCAAAATTAAAAAATAAATAAATAAAAGACTAAATAAAATTAACATTTTAAATAAAAATAACTAGTATTTGTATATATTGCTTGCTTTGATTTTATTTATATGCTTATTTCCTTTTCTTGCATTTATATATTCCTCATTTTATTTATTCTTGTACTGTTTATTAATGTTTTATTAATGTCTCCCTTCATTTTATATATATTTTCTGCATATATTATTTAAACATGGTAATTTTAAAATCTATTTATTTAAAACATATTATTTTTACATAAAATATAATTTAATTATACATTTAATTATTTTTATTTATTAATTAATTTATTTATTTCTGTTTTTCTTCTTCCATATGATAATGAGGAGGCGTGTTTTTCATGTTCAGGCTTAGCAATCAAGTGCAGAACGACAGAAGTTGATTTCGAGCAGAGCTATGTAGCTTGGCTATGCGTTCGAGTGAAAGACTCCGAGAGGACGAATATTGGGACGCAGGTCGGTGTCGGATCTGCTCAGAGAGGCAGCTTCCAGGTGTTGCATGATCTTCTTTAGCAGGGAAAGACGATGAACTACCTCCTCCAAATTTGTAAACACTATGGGGTCGATCTCTGTATCAGAAGATGTAGCATAATGGAACAAACTCAGCCATAGCCTCCACCCGAAAGAGTAAATAATCTGCACCTGCATTTTCAGCAGGGTCAGCTAGGAGTCTCAGGTCTCTTGCTACCTGTTACCTGTAAGCAGA
This sequence comes from Prochilodus magdalenae, assembly GCA_024036415.1. NCBI lineage: Eukaryota > Metazoa > Chordata > Actinopteri > Characiformes > Prochilodontidae > Prochilodus > Prochilodus magdalenae. Next base: position 11,689 of record JAMWET010001724.1, on the reverse strand, counting down.
CATTAGTGCACCGTGTTGTTCATAGTTACTGCTGATGGAGCTATCCATAGATTGATCTATGGAATCTGCTGTCGTTTAACCAATAGGAATGTTAAGACACACTGACGTCATGGATTGACAGCCCCTTTATTACCATAAGGGTGAGGAAAAACAAAAATAAAGAAATAAATGAATTTATTAATAAATAATTAGATAAATACATTAATTTAAAATAAAAATGTTCATTAAGTAACACAAATAACAAAATAAATACACATTATACATTTTATTTAAGTTTTTTATTTATTGATATACTTATTTCTATGCTTATTTATTTATTTTTAGATTTACCATCATTATTTCTTTACCATTTTAATTTAAGTATTAGTGTTTTATTTATTTTTATTTTGGCAGATTCGGTCCTCCATATACTAAAGCACAGTCACAGTTTGTGTTACTTTGTGAATTTACTAAATATCAATTTGACCATACATTTTGCCCCACCACCTGTCAGTGTCAAGTAAAAGTGCTATCGACCTAGAAGTCCACATAAACGTTGCAGCTAAAGGAGAGAGCATGTTGCCTAGAAGCTACATTTTTTATTATATTATTAAGGAGCCAAAAGGTCATAACCACAAATCTTTAAACAAACAGAACAAGTGACCTGATATGGGGAGCATTTCCTGTATTCCCTATTTACCCTTTCTCCTATGGCTACTGCTCACCATGAGGCCGAGTGTGCATTACAAGGAGAGCAGCCTTAAGCTTCTTACGTGAACACCAAACACATGGAACTCTTCTAACAGCTGGAATGAAGCACAGATTGAAGAAGAAGGCTTCCAGAGAGTCCGATTTCCCAAACCAAGACAAACGCAGGCTTGTCAGGGACACTGGCTGGAAGAAAACTAGGTTAAATGTGGACACCTGTGTGGATCTCATGTGACTGAAACATACCTAATAGCGTGTAGTACCTCCATGAGCACGATAAACAGCTGGGACTGGACACATTTCTGAATGGAGGCCACATCAATGAATTGCACAGCTGGTGTTGTACTTGTGACAGGTCAAGAGAGTTCAACTCCAGATATTTTGTGGGCCAGTCCAGATGTGTGAAGGCTCCTGAATGTTCCTCATGCCAATCAGTCACTTTGACACAAGACTTCCTTTCACCCAGGGGATGTTTCACTTCACCCATGATACACACTCACTAGCGAACACACACGCACTAGCGGGCAGTGAGCACACCTACCTGGAGCGGTGGGCAGCCCTATCCACAGCGCCCGGGGAGGAGGTTAGGTGCCTTGCTCAAGGTCGTTACTGTCAGTTCAGGAAATCAAACCGGCAACCCTCCGGTCACAAGGCTGGTTCCCTAACCTCCAGCCCACGACTGCCTATTTGCAGCCCTGTGAACGTGAGAACTGTCAATTTGGAATACAGGGATAGGAATGTGGTGTCCCTCTGTAAGATGATGAGCAAAGGGCAAAACCTGGTTGTCCAGTAGATCAGTGTAGACACTGTGGGTCAAATCAAATGCCACCTTAACCAAAGGGTCCATTTCCACGTAATTAAAACACCCCCAGAACACCACAGACGGGACTGAAGCAGATAGCATACTTCCTGACAGGCTAGAGGAAGACAGACGGAGGGGGAGCTTACAGGAAATTCATAGAAACAACAACATCATCCTGACAGTGGGAAAGAGTGGGAGGAAGATTCCCTAGTGCTCTGCTGCCTCCACACATCAGCCTGTCAGACATTCACAGACAATATACTTCAATACAGAGTTTTACTGTAAACAGATTTACTGAGGAATCCTAAACGAAACAGGCAGCTGATTTAGTGATGCTAAAAAACGCAGGTTACCAGTCTTCACACTCTCATTAACAAACTACAGTACAGGAAAAAGTAAGCTGCAAATAGATTGTTCCATTTGTTCCAGACATGGATTGAGGGGTAAGTGAGAAGGGGTATAAGGTCTTAAGCTTCTCTGCCACATCTCTTGGCTCTAGGTTGATTATTGCCAATGTGGGCTTCTGTTAGCTGATGTAATAGAACTAGCCAGTAGTGCTCTCCTCGTTGAGCTGTCCACTGATGTTTTGGTTTGGCAGTTGGCAGAGGATGTGACCCCCAGACAAACGTCTCACAAACGTCAGCACGTTAGACATTAATGGCTGTTATTTTGAAGGCACAGCAAATTTACATTGTTGTACAAGCTGTTCACTGGCTACTTTACATTGTATCAAAGTGTCATTTCTTCAGTGTTGTCCCATGGAAAAAAAAAAAAAAAGATTCAAAAATGTGAGGGGTGTACTGGCTTTTGTGAGATACCGTGTGTGTGTGTGTGTGTGTGTGTGTGTGTGTGTGTGTGTGTGTGTGTGTGTGTGTGTGTATATATATATATATACACAGCTGTCATTAATCACCAATCTGCAGTTAAGCCCCCACACACATTCACTCACTGCTAATTTTGTCAAACCTCTGTTTGTAACTCTATGTCTTAGACTCTGTTTTGCTCTTCCCCTTTTCATCTGTTTGTCTGATTGTTTTGGCTTCCTGGTTTTTGACCTCCGCCTGTCTCACTGTCTACGACCTCTTCTCTTAAGATTGCCTTGATTTTTTTTTTTTTGCTGTGCCTGACTATTGACCCGTCAAATAAACCTCTGTTTGCTTTTAGCTCTGTGTGCGTCGACCCCAGTTCTTTGTTCGCGACAGAATCAATAAAATATAATATATGGCACATAAGTGCAGCCCACCTGTTTATTAAAATACCTGACAGGTAACAGTACGTATTGAAGGCGCTGTTGTTGCCACATGAAGGATCGAAATGGCTTTGTCACCGGGATGGTTGAGCTGTCCAGTGATCTCTTTGTTGTCGGGTCGGCTGTTGGTAGAGGCTGTTGTGTGATGATGGGAGACCTAACTATCAGGTGAGATGTACTGTATATGGCAAAATATATTCTGTGCTGTGCAAAACATATTAGGAGAAAAAAAAGACTATAAAAGTTTTCTGGGCAGTAGGCATTTATTTAGCTAATATGAAGTTTACAAATAATGTTACTACATTAAGTAATACATTTTTGTATGTTTGTGTTGGTTTAACCATTTCCAGTCCTCTCCTTGAGGAACCCTGGTATCTATTTTGAAATCAGATGTGTTGACTGCAGACTACAAGGAGATACCAACAACCAAACTACACTCATTTAATAGTGGCACCCGGACAAAAGTGTCAGGTTGCAATGCTACTTAAGAAGGAAGATAAAGGTTACCAGGAATAACGCTCCCACTGCTCCAGAAGCTAATGGTGGATTACAGCACTTCAGTCAACACTTGACACTGTACATGGCTATCTTGGGCTGTTGTGCAGCTGCCTCGCCATGGAAACCCATTTCTTGAGCATCCTGATGGACACCTCATGGATTTTTCTTCCAGAGACAGTTTGCAACTCTGTAGTGAGCAATACAACAAATGACTTTATGTGCTACACGATTCAGCACTCGGTGGCCCCCCTCTGTGAATTTGTTGGGGGTTTTTTGATGTTTTTTTTTTAATAGCACCTCAAGATGACTGGGGCACATCGAGCAGGACAGTGATTAAACAAACCTTCACTGTCAGGGTTTGTCTAGGGAGATCACATGGCTATGTACTTGATTTAATTCAACTGTTGAATGATGGGTGTACACCTAAATTCCATAATTCCAGAAATAAGGGAGGTGCCCACATATTGTTGGATGTGCATTATATAGTAAATTGGAAGGGCAGGCTTAAGATCTAACTTTGTCGCTGCCTGAGGAAAAGCAGGAGGATTCTAAAGGACTCCACCCACCCAAGCCACTGTCTGTTCTCACAGATGCCAAGTGAGAGGAGGTTCTGAAGCATAAAGTCCAGAACCAGCCGCCTCCGAGATAGTTTCTTCCCCCCGAGTCATCAGGCTACAGAACAGCCAGTAGTGCTGATGCACCGGTATATGGACCTGGCTCAGCACACCTATATCATCTAAACAATGATCTCCATGGACAATCATCACTCTGCACTTTATATTAGCATATTTACACTTGCCCATATAGACTGACCTACTGTTATCTTCCATCCACACTGTATATCTGTAGTATATACATATATAATATTCTAAGCCCTGTATATACCCTGCATCTCTCATCTGCCTCAGCCTTACCATAGTGCTATATGGAAATGTATACACCCGCATATATCATAGTTTTTGTTCATAACTGTAAATTAGTGTAAACAGAGATTTTGTGTTTAATATTGTATATATTTATATGTTTGTATTTAAGTACTGTAAGTTTTTCACTCACCTTCACACCTGTGAACATAAGTGATTTGATTTGTAACCCCACTGAAAAAAAGTACAATTGTGATTTATCCTTCAACTGCTTTAAATGACTCAGTAACTACTGTGAAAGATATGTAGTTAGAGAATGAGGCTGACGGGGTGGAGGAGGTAAAAAGTGGCCCCAAATATGTGGTTAAAAAAGACCATTTATTTAACTGTAAGCAGCTCATGAAACACTTTCTCAGGCAAACTTAGTGGATAATATTTATTGAGCATATAGATATGTTCTGGTGATTCAGACTGCTACAGTGTTAGCAGCATGGTGTGAAATACAATATTTTGAGACCCCTGGAATCCAAATTATGAGCTTTTTGAATCAAACAGTGCATCCCATTGTATGCAGAATGTTGTGTGCAGGTCTACACAGTGTTGTGGTATTTTCTGGGTTGGCAAATGATTCAAGTTTTCATGCTCGGTCAGGCGCGTGACATAGACAAGGGACCCATGCCAATGGAATGGTGTTCACTTCACCCGCAGGAACTGTGGACACCTTTACATTACATTACATTTAAGTCTTTTAGCAGATGATTTTATCCAGAGCAACTTACAACCATGCTAGTGTTCCACTGGATAATATTCCAGCTAGTGTAGGAAAGGTTGGAGCCTAAAACTCACCATGAGCTCAGACTCCTGCCCCGCAACAGTGGGCCAGTGCTGATATCTAGAGAGATCAATACACAGACAGATATAAAGCAAAAGTGCACTACCTGGCAACCCCAGCCCAGAGCTTATACCTATAGGGAAGAAAAGGTCATTATAAGTGCAACACAAGTACATAAACATAACTTACACATCTACTAGAGCTCACTCACTAATTACGAAGAGATGGGTCTTCAGTGTTGCTCTTGAAGGCCATGAGAGACTCTGCTGTTCGGACACCCAGTGGGAGTTCATTCCACCATCTGGGAGTCTGGACGCTTGTTTTCCATGTGTCTTCCAGGTTGGTGGTTCAAGTCAAAAGTTTTAAATCTGATGCGGGCAGCAACAGGAAGCCAGTAAAGAGAGCCCAGCAGTGGACACCATTAGGAACTTCTACAACTCCATGCTGAGATGTGTAGAATGTTGCGTTAACAAACATGGTGGCCCGACCCCCATACTGAGACACTACTTCTGTATGTGTAGCTCAATAAATATTCCCTATATCAGTCTAAATTTATAATTTATTGTTCCTGGTCATTTTCCTTCACAATAACTTTGCAATCTGACACTTCCTTATTTTGAAGATCAGTGTATATTCATGGGCCCCAAAATCTCTTATAAATTATCAATACCCATGTATCATTACAGATTCCAGAATAGAACAGATGGTTTAGTAATGTTACAAGGTTTGCTGTGTGTATTAACAATTTACAATTTCAGTGTTTGTCATGTGTTACAATACAGGGCATTTATACAATGAAATTCTGATACTATAAATACCAATACAACAGCAAGCTCGTAAATACATATACACATTACATATATTACACATTTTTATATATATATATATATATATATATATATATATATATATATATATATATATATATATATATATATATATATAATAAATATTTACATAAAATAAAAAAACATTAAAAACTGGCATTGGTGAATTCAGAGTATGTTTGTTCTAGCTAAGACACATTGACTGACTGGACACTTAAGAGTGTACACTAAATAGGTACATAAATATTAGCGGAATTGCATTACATGGTCTTTCTTCCATACATCGGTTATTGGATTCCTCCGTTTAGTAATTAGTCGGTTTCAGGTTATATGCCTCTGCTTCATTGTTTGTAAGCTGCTCGGCGTTTACTTCTGTCGAACATGAGACACCACGCTTTTGACTTTGTCTCCTCAGCTTTATCAAAACCAGAAGCCCTTCCAGCACATTCAGAGCAACAGACACACCAGAGACTCCAAGCATGAGGAAGGAAAAGACTTTCATCTCAGTAGCTCGTGATATGTAGCAGTCCACTCGATTGGGACATGGACTTTCCATACAAACATACAGTACATCAATCGCAAACCCGTATATATATCCCTGCATGACAATGAAAGCTACTTCCAAGCTGATCTTAGCAAGCAGCTGAGCAAAGTAGCTACACGCCACACTCCTTCTCATGGTCCTGCCGGCCTTTACATCCGTTTTTTTAGGGTGCGTTCTCTCTCCGTACATTACGTGCATCACATAGGCGAGGTACAGCAGAGTCGGAGTGGATGCGAAAATGAGCTGAGCGCTCCAGAATCGCAGAGGAATTACCGGGAATAGATGATTTCCACAAGACTCCGTACAACCCGGCATTTGTGTATTGCAGACCATTGGTCTTGATGAGTCCAGCTGGAATATGTTAGCTCCCACCATCAGCACTAAGACTCTGAAGAAGAAGAGGACGGTCAACCAAACTCTACCGATGACCGTCGAATAGGTCAGCACCTCGCCTGACCACTTTGAGAAAAGCTGCTTGTGCTCCATGTTGTCTGCTTCTCAGAAGTCCTGCAAAAGATAAAATACATATTAGCATTTTTCTGGTCAGTTCATGTCAGATCAGATGTCCAGTATGGCTGTTTGTAACACTTTGGTCTCAACCAAACGGTTGAGCAGTATGGAAACTACCTGACTAACTATCTTTATTTTGGTCTCAAACAAACAGCTGAGCAGTATGGAAACTACCTGACTAATATCTTTGTTTTGGTTTTAACCAAACGGTTGAGCAGTATGGAAACTACCTGACTAATATCTTTGTTTTGGTTTTAACCAAACGGCTGAGCAGTATGGAAACTACCTGACTAATATCTTTGTTTTGGTTTTAACCAAACGGTTGAGCAGTATGGAAACTACAGTCTATCTTTACAGTTAACTATATGTTTGTATGCAAAGGGTTGAACACTCATACATAACAGTGCTATCTCTGTATTCCAAGAAGACAACGCTCTTGTGCATTATAGATATTACTGATTGGTATGTGATTAATTGAAATCATTGACAAATAACATTACAGCATTACACTCACCACATTCATTCATTTATTATTCACATTCACTCATCTTTCTGAGCCGTTAATCTTTCGGGGTCGTAGGCGCTGCTGGGGCCAGTCGAGTTCTTTTAAAGAGACAGTTTTGTAAATTAGCACCTGTTTGCACTTTTCCTCCTAAAGGTTGGATACCTCCACATAATGTAGATTGCTTAAAGGAAGAACCCTTGAAATGATGTGAACCCCTGTTTGGCGGACCATTGTGCAAAATGCGGAATAAACCCAGATTGCAGTGGATTGCCAGCAATATATGTTCAAAAAAAATTTGGAAAGGTGAATGTGAAAGCTTTCCTAAATACAGACTGGTGCGTTCATTCCAACAAACTAAATAGGATAACTGGCAAAAACAGGCCAGAAACATTAATTGGGTTATGCAAAAAAGTAAGGGCAACAACTCAAAACACAAAAATAGCTTTTCTTAATGTCAAATAGACAAATCCAAACCAAAGCAAGGGATTTCATCATCTATGCTACCATGAGATCATTACAAGATTCCAAAGAATCTGGAGAAACATTGATGACGCAAGGGACAAGTGTCCTGATAGACCAATTAATTTCTTTCTTTTATTTTGTATCTGTGCTGTTTTTGTGTAAACCGCTACTGGGCTTTTTGCTGAGATTTTCCTTTATCATAAAGTGTAAAGTAGCTATCTACAGGCGGGTTGGCCCATGTAAACTTGAAACACCTGGTTTTGAGACCACAATCATTTATTAGTATGGTGTGTAGGGCCCTCCTTTTGCGGGCCAATTACAGCGTCAGTGGTCTTGGTGGAATGACATATACTGCGTCCTGAACAGTGGTTTTCAGAGGGAGTTTAAGCCATCATTCTTCTTGCAGGGATAGTGGCCAGGTCACTTACGTGATACTGGTGGAGGTGGTTCCCTTCTTTGGTGGTATGCTGGACAATACCCTGGCTACCGGGCCTCTGATACATCTACAAAGACTTGCTGTCTTGGCTTCACAGATGTCGACCAGCAAGACATGCACGTCCCAACCATTTGGATTTCTACTTTGAACGTGGCCCTCTGGTATGTCACCCTTAATGCTATTATTGTTTGTGTGCATTGCAGTAATTGTGCAGCCCAGAACTGTTGCTCTTACCTGCTAACTGAACCTTCACACTCTGCTTCAAAGCCTCTTACATGGGCCGTTTTGCAATGTGCAATTCAATGAAAGATGGCCACACAGGCCTGGTCCAATTTAGCCATGAGGACATCCCACACTAAAATAACAGGTTGTTTCAGTTTCATTGTCCAACACCTGTATGTTATCTATCTATCTATCTATCTATCTATCTATCTATCTATCTATCTATCAATACTTAATAGCAATCAGCCAGCCACTGACATTTAAAAGGCAGGGACTAGATAGATAGATAAGATTAAGGTGGGCATACAATAAATTAAGAAGTCTAGTTTTAGTGACTAGGAAAACCAAATTCTAGCCTTAAGATCAACATTCAATCACTTAGTACTCTGCCAGTTCCGGTGGGGAATGCTATAGGAACGTACCAAACACCACCTTCACAGGACATGGTAGTAGAGGTCCACCTAGGTCTGCTATTTTAGCAGCAGGTTGCCACTTGTTATCATATCATCGCTGTCCACAAGGTAAAAACAAGCATCTTAAAAATGGCAACTATACGGAGAGGAGAGGCAAAAACGCTTAATTTAACTTCTAGCCGTAAGACAGTGGAAACCAGATACTTATCCAAGCAGTTTTGAGCCATTTCGGTTGGTCTCATCCATCATGTAAAACAAGCAGCTTGCTGTGTTAACAAAAGTCAAAATCAACAAAAATGGAGATACACGTTTGTCTATGTACAGTGACACTTTGTAAAGTGGGGGTGTAAATTCAATTGAAAAGTCATGTTATGTAATATTTATGAATTATTTTGGAATTGCGCCTGTTTTTCCATCCCCTAAATTTTTGCAAAACACAACACAAACACATGTTCATGCAAACACCACTGTTAAACCAGCGTCATCGTGGGTGGGAACATTCAGCCACAACACAGTTCACTGCAATACTCCACTGCTAGTAAATATTAGTGGGCTTGTTTTGTCTGGATGAAACTTATGAGCATAGAAAAAGCTACTGTTTCCAGCGGTTACTCCCCTCCAGCAGCAGCAGTTCGGCACTTCCTGTTGTGTCTTCAGAGCCACAAGTTCCAGTCCAACTGTGGCACATTGGACTAGCCACCTATATAGGCAACCAGTTAGAAAACTCCTCTAGCCAGGCACCACCCAATTAGTACGGTTTGTCCAGGCAGGGCAACGGTTCCAAACAAAGCCAGCCACAGCTGACCAAAACATACACATACTCACCAGAACGTGTGTGTGTGTCCTCACTGCTGCCTTCACGTTACTTAGAGATCCTAGCAGAAATGTGTGCTGCTTGTTGGGGGATATATACCCCGTAGTACTGTGGTCTGCATTTCCACTGCATCTTCCGACAAACCAATTCAGATTTCTTTTTGACTTTCTGTGTTTGTGTTGTTTGGCAAATAATAGGAGAACGTTTTTTGGGGGGGCCGGTATCCTGGAATGTGCTCAGGGAATAGTAACCCCATCCATAGACATTTCTCAGATATCCCGAACGAGTTTCCCTTCAGACATGAGAGGCAAATAAATTTCTGAAAAACAACCCCCAATTCACTTCAACTCTATCCATACAGGATTACATATATACAGGTCTGGTTACAGTTCAGCTGTTTATGATGACATATTGAGTTCTTGGTCATACACAGAGGGTTAGAGGCCGTGTTTGTCCCTCAGGGAAAGTTGGCTTTGCACTGATGAAAACGTCCTCTTGAACACATGGATGTCAGACTCTCATGAATAGTGTTTGCTGGGGAAGACAGGTGCATGAATCAAAACCTTCCCCCATATTCTCAAGCATATATGACACAACGCTTTACAGCACTGGAGGGGCAACATTATCTTTTACCCATTGTCGGGAGTACCCATATACGGAACTGATTCTATATTCTGTGGCTTGGGCAGTTTCAACATATGGTGGCACAAATGTTCAAAATATGTTGGAGGACTTATTGTATTTCCCATCTGCCCCTTCAATAGATGATGGGCAGCCCTGTCCAGGCTCAACCTAATGAGCACTGGGCTGAGGCTTGCCAGCACACAAGACAACCCAGTGGAGTAAGCCGCGTTCGAACAATAGAAGGAAGAATGAATGAAGGAATTAATTAATTAATGGTACAATACCACAAAATTAGCTGACTGGTCCGCAACATTGGTCATAATAGCAACTAATTTGGGTATGTTGGCGCCATTTTGTCCTCTCTCACTCTGTTACATCTAATAGAGGTCCTTTAGAATGACCAACTTGGATCATTAGAAGCACTGCGTGACAAGATGTGGTGGTGGTGGGTGGTGTGGTTGTGTTGGGGGTGCGAGTGGTTCGGGACACAGCAGTGATAAGCTCATCTGCTGTTGGCCAACAGTTGGGTCGATAATCTCTAGTTCCTCCATCAATGGTCAAAGGATTGCTGCCCACTAGGATACTGTTGGCCTGGGTAGTTTTTGTTGGCGTGACTATTCTCAGTTTGTAGTCACTCACAGGCACAACACACACCTAACACACCATCACCACACGAGTGGTTGTGCAAGAGAGTTGATGTGCATTAGCAAATAAGGCAAGCCCAACACCATACTGAGAGACACTCTTCTGTGTGTAGCTCACGTAAATATACCATATCAGTCTTTATGATGAGTGTATTAAAGGGACCCATGAATAAACAGGGACAGTGTCATGAATTCACAAAGTTGCTGTGGTGAATTAGTTCATTTAGAAAAAAAAAAACCTGCAGCAAGTAACCATTACAGTTCAATAAAATCATTCAAAAATGCATTGAAGTTAGATACTATAAAGCCCAATACAATACTAAGCACAAATATTACATACACAGATTTTAAAAAATGGCAGTGGTGCGCACCACTAGCCGGGATGTGTTGGGCCGGGCTAGCTAGGAAATTAGGACACATCAAGAGGATGCTAAATAAATCAATGTAAGGTAAATGTCAAAGGTAAATATTAGCCAGTTAGGCAATGCATAAGGGGTATGGTTCCTCCATTTAGAATAATCTCTTTCAGATTATAGCTTTGCTTAAGTTTGTAAGATGCTGGTGTTACTCTGTACGAGAGACTCACGCTTGATGTATCCCGCTTACAAACCATACTCCATAAATATCACGAAACCATCTACCCAATCATCTTCATTCAAAATACGCATCTATCCTTCCGTCTCATCCACTATATTTAATTATATTCCACACTCACACCTCCCCACACCTCTTATCCCTCCCCCCCTTTCCCCTCCTC